>JAIEZT010000021.1:20970062-21015656 GCA_019594935.1 Periophthalmus modestus | reverse complement strand
ACTCGCACAAGAATAAGCGGGTAGGGCAGGGTCGAGCGGGAGAGAGAGCGTGTGCGTCTTAGCGGGCACCAGTCACAAATGTTTACCGGTCCGTGGGGAAAAAGGTGGGACCACTGTTTGAAACTAGTGTCAAAGCATTAATGGTTCCTCTTCATTTCTATACGTTTGTAAATCACCGTCTTGTCCGCGTAGAGTTTTTTTGTATTCGTCCGAGAGAGGAAGCACAGGTCCGTGATCAGTGATGTCACATATTAAAAGCCACTAGTTGTTTGGTTTCCCATAGTATTATAAAATGTTGATCAATGATTGTTTTTGGCACTTTTGATGTATCTTCTTGTTTGGTTTTGCTAGAATAGAGGGACAAAACTACACTTGTATCAGAAAAATCTTCTATTGCCTGTTGTCTTTCGTTGAATGGGCCGATGTTGAAGTCACCGCAACAAATAATAGCTTATGACTTCACAGTAGAAACGACAATTTCCGTCTTTCTCTGCCAGCCCATTCGTAAAAGCTTCAATTTTAGCCAGGTGAATGATACACACAACCTACAACACTAGTTTTCTTTCTGTTTTTTCTTATCATTATGAAAGCTCAGACGTTAGCATTCCAGTGTTTTCTCTCTTGAAAGTGACATGGTTTTAACCTGCCTAAATTATACAGATGGATTGGATGAATAAGCACTCCACCTCCCAGTTTTACTTGCTATTTTCACAGCTTAATTCATAACCATGTAACATAATTGTATAGCCTGTCCTGTGGTTTAACCATGTCCGTAAAGCAGATGCACTGAAAAGGGCAAATAAGTTGTTGCGATACCTTTGATAGAATTAATATCCATGCTCCTGCATAAAAATGTATTAACTGACAGGTGGCTGGTGTGTGGATTGTGGCTTGAGAGTAATAATTGCAGTGTGTTAGTTTAGCTGTCGAGTTCATGGCTGGTGATGTTACATGTATTTGATGTAGCTGTATCATATGTTCCAGAAGAGATGTATGATCATGTGTCATGGGTCGTAGGTTGTACATGAGAGTCAGTTGTATGTGTCCATGCGGCTGGCTTGCGCACCACCACAACACTGTTTCCATCCACACGGTGTGGTAGAGCACAGTGGGGTGGTGGAGCTCGTCTCGAGTCCGTAATGCCTCACTCAGTAAATCGGCACACGTTGTGGTGAAGAAGCATGGCGAATCACAGGCACCACGGGTCCGCAAAGGACAGTTATGCCAGAAGTATGGGAGAGAAATCACAAGACCTTGTTTGCATGCCGGCAGGGATGTTGTGGCGTGACAAATGGTGTAGCACTCCGGTAGTGTCTACAAACACTCTCATGGGCGCGAAGTGCAGGGACGCCCGGGGGAGCAGGCGGGGGGGTGGGAGGGTGGCACAAACAGCAGGAGCCGCATGACCCAACCGAGCCCGCCCGGGAAGGGAGAACCACCGGGGCGGCACCGACCGGCGCCGCCGCAAGGGCGCCCGGAGGACGGCCGCCGGGGGCAACCGCAGGCGGGAGCCGCAACTGGAGGGATAGCCAGGACACCGCCGGCAGAGGAGATAGTAAGCCAACGCGCCGCCGCCTCGCCAAAATCCGCGAGTCTGGCCCGGGGCGTCGCTCGGAGGCCAGGGGGGACCAACTCCACAGAGTCAGACGGGGGAGGACTGCACACTGCAGCAGCATTTGCCCCCAAAGGGAGGAAGGGGGAGAGCCGTGAACGCCTCTGTGTTGGCTTTTCTTGTTGACACAGCCTATATCTAACTGAGGAGGGGCGAAACCAAACAGCTATTGGTCTCCCAGATTCCATTCAACCTACTTACATTAACTACCTTAGACTTTATTTTTTCCGGTCGTATCATTTATTCACCATTAGGTTGGCAAAGTACAAAAGCAAGTTACAATCATACTAACTATTATACAAAACTAGATATCTTTTGTATGCACTTGTGAGAGATGTGTGTTGTGGCCGCTGTCTCTCCTCTCCGATGTGCATTTGTGTTTTCCTGTGTCTGGGTTCTCCACTATCAACGCAGTGCTGGTTTATGATTGCCAAACCCTGGCTTGATCTTCATCCATCGTTTCAAAAAATCTGTTGAAGTATGACTTTTATGTCCAAAATACTGGGCCTCCACCCCTCTCAGATGTCCCCAGCTTACCTGCGCTCCGTGTGCCACCGGCTACACCTTTGCGCAGAGGTGCAAGCACACGCGATTAAAACGCAGTGCAAAGCTGGTTAAGCTAAAGTCCCCACTTCGCACTGTCTTCGACAGACTTTCTGGAATATTTGAATCCGTCACATCGCCCGCCTGTTTTTCTACACGCTCCTTGGACCCTAGTTAACAATGTGTCATTTCGGTGGTCGTCGCCTCTCAACCCAGTCTGCCGTCCCAAATATTCGCGTCTCCTGGCGCGGAGTAAACTTCCACAACCTACAGCGACAGCCCTTCTCCGAGCTCCCCATGGACGGCTAAAGCTACAGTGTGGAAAAATGGAAAACGTGACAAGTTAGAAGTGGTCACTTTCAGTTACTTAGAGACAGTTGCGGTCCTTATCAGAAGAATAGTGGAATCTGCTAAAATAAGTATTTTTCAGATATCATTGTGTCCAACTGTACAAGCCTCGTGTACTGTGTACTTAATGCTCCACAACCGAGCCTGTGTTGAGCCACTGTTGAAATGTGTGAACATGTTTTTCTTAACTTCTTTTGTAAAGTTCAAAACACCAGAGCCTCTCTATTAGTCCCCCTCCTCTGTATAATCCCCCGCTGCTCTTGTCATGCCCTCTGATGTTTTTGATCACTTTGAATGTGATACTTTGTCAACTTTAAGAGAAACTGTTGATAGCTTGAAGCCTTCTGGGTCCCCCCCATGATCCATTCCATCTCGATTGTTTAAAGAGGTTTTTTTTTCCTATTGTTTTCTCAGCATGTGCTCAATAGTCCCAATTGTAGCCACTTTCACAGGGGTGGTACCTAGGAGTTCTAAGCTTGCTGTCCGTGCAGGCATCTTTCTTAAAAAAACTAGGTCTTGATGCCACTGACATGGAAAATTTCAGACCCATATCAAAGCTTCCTTTATTATTTTGAAAATCTTAGAAAAGATTGTCTACTGTCCTCAGCTGAAAATATCTAGAGGCCATGACCACCCCTGGAGTGTTTTTTCAGTCTGGCTTCAGATCTAGTGCATAGTACTTGAGAGCGCATTACTGAAGTTTTTTTTTTGATGTGACAATTTTTGTGTGCTACTGATTGTGGACATAGTGATCATTTTGGTACTTCTAGATCTGACCGTTGGTGTTTTGCCACAGTACAGACCGGCCCAGATTCCTCCTGTCCATGACTGCAGCATTGGATTTGTAATACCAGGGCATGCACTCGATGGTTTAAGTCTTACCTAACAGATAGTAACAATTCTGTGTCCACATTGTGTCCACTGAATCCTCTTGCTGCTGCCCCTCTAAACATGTACCTTAGGGCTCCATTTCTTGGGCCACTTCTTTTCTCTTTGGTAGCTCTTCTCCCTCTTGGGTTAATGTTTTCATAAGCATGGCATTTCATTTCATGTTTTATGCGGATGATACACAAACTTCCATGCCGCTTAGCAGGAAAATTCCTACAGTGCCAAAACACTCAGAGACTGTGTTGATGAAATCAAAAATTGTATTGTCTTTAAACTTGTTGTTCTAAATCACAAAAAAAACTGGAATTGTGGTGTTTGGGCCTAGTGGATACTGTGCAAAACACTTAAAGTACTGATCGCTTGAGGACTCGTTGTGCTCAATATGTTTTTGAACCTGATGGTGTGACAATCTTGGGTGTGAGGTTTACTTCACATATGATTTAAAACTTGATGTCCCAGCTTAGGCGCTGTTGAGAAAACTAGCCCCTTTTTTCAAATTCATCAACTTGCGAGAGTCAAAACCGTCCTTCATTCATAGTAAGCATTTTGAGATAATGATTTTAAACTTGATGTTAATTCTGTTAGAAAGGATTGCTTTTTTCAATCACAGAAGTCAATCATAGTGATCCATTTTGAGATTTGATTCATGCTTGTATCACGACTCGTTTATTATTGTAATGCCTCTCTTATATTGGTCCTGAACCAACTTCTCTTGCACGGCTTCAACCACAGCTGGTCGCCTTTTAACTGTAAAAAAAAACGGGACACATTACACACTGTTTTGATGTCCTTACATTGCTCCCTGTCTCTATCGAATTGACTTTAAAATCCTTTGTTTGTTCCTTTAAATGCCTCCACGGCCTCGCTCCACAATATCTGTCTGACCTGCTTCTACCCTATGCTCCTGCTCGCTCACCTTAGGTCTGCAGATCATTCCTTGCAAATGGTCCCACACACTAGGGAGGAAACTTCGAGGGGTCCGTGCTTTATCGGTGGCTGGTCCCCAAAACTGTGGAACGCGGTTGCCAGCCTGAGCACCTTAGACAGGCTGAGTCACTCTCTAACTTTTAAATCAGCTCTTAAACGCACTTTTTCTCTTTACTTTTTAATTGAGATGTTGATTTTAAAAGTGTACGTTTGTAGTTATTCATTTGTATTTGTCTGTTATATATCTGTGTTTTTAAATGACAGTTGTGTACTGCACTCTGGGCAACTCATTTCTTCACAGGAGAAGTATATCTATGTATATATCTTCATTTGATATATTATATATATATATATAATATATATATATATATAGTTATATATCTATATATATATATATATATATATATATATATAATGTATGTATGTGTGTAGGTGTGTATATATAGGTATATATACGTATGTATATATATATATATGGTATACTATACTCGTAGTATATGTAAATATATATATATATAACCGTTTGAGATGTAGCCTGTTACATATAGCTTAGCATGAATATGCAGGGCTTATTATACAATTGTTTCCCAAGTGCATTAATTAAATTCATCATTCCTTTATTCAATTTCAGTTAAAAATACATAAAGCAAAAAAAACTCGCATTTCAGTTTTAGATTATCCAGTGCCAAAAGATCACACAGACTTGTTGAAAGGTAAATTTAACAGAGGTTACCCTTACCTATTTTAATATAATTTGGTCCTCATTCCCCGCGTCGGATTAATAACCCAAAAGGCCGTGTGTGGCCGCCCCCGGGCCATAGTTTGTCCCATGTCTAATCTAATTACAGGATCATCTCATAACAGACTCTAGCTTTGAACTTTTACTGTGCTCAAAATGCTGACTTTAATTAAGCTGTCTGGGGGTGTGTCTGGAACTAGTGTGGTGGGGCAGGTACAAATCACTCTTAAATACCTCTATTGAACAAGAGGCTGTCAGGGTTAGGCAACTCAATGATATTTACATTATTAGATTAATTACTATTGAAGATGAGATTAGTATCTCATCTTCATAGTTTTGACATCCCTAGTGACACAGCCTAATGAAAAAAACCTTCACTGTAGGTAAACTCTCTCCAGCAGCTAAAAAGGGAGTCCTAAAAAACCTAGCCCAAATCTGGGGTTGGCTCTCCGGTAGCTGTGGTGCTCCTGGCAGGTTACCCTAGGTGTCATTGAAGGATGGATCAAATGCAGAGGACAAATGTACTTATGGAGATAGATAACCGTACTGTACCTCAACCTTAAGTTGTTTTTTTCGAGCTTTCTACCATATTATGTGTTTTCTTTTATCCAAAAAAAATTTTTATATGTCATTCATGCATGTTTTGACTCCTGTTGCTCAACTCACATGTTTTCTAAGTGAAAACATGTGAACATGTGACATTGGTTTTGGCAAATATAGCCAACTGACATGGTGACAGGGCTCTTAAAGGGAAGCACTATATAAATCTGTAAATAAATCTAACTGTATAACTATAAAGTATTTAAATCAAATGAAGTTGATATTTTTTGCAGTGTAAGTATTCTCCATACATATTTTCACTAACTTGTTTTTTGGGTGTCCATCTACAGCTATTCAGAGGCAACGTGGACAACAACACTCACAAGAAGAATGTGTTTGAGCCGCGTTTTATGCCCGCTACGTGCGCATCCTGCCCTGGGAGTGGCATGAGCGTGTCACCCTGCGCTGCATGGAGCTCCTGGGCTGTGATGACTAGCCCTACTTCAGTCTCTCCAGCCACATCAATCCTCCCTCCAGCCCTTCAGGCCCCCTCTAGCCCCATCCAGGCCGCAAGGCCTCCCCAGCTCCCTCAGGCCTCCTCCAGCCCTCTCAGACCCCCCTTCTTCCCCCTCAGGCCTCCTCAGGCCCCCTCAACCCTTCTCTAGCCACCCTCCATCTTCCTGATTCCCACTACAGCCCCTCTGGCCTCAGCCCCTTCTCTAGCCCCTTCTCTAGCCCCCTCCATCTTCCTGAGCCCCCACTACAGCCCCCTTCTGCCCTCAGCCCCTCCTCAGCCTCCCTAAGGCCCTGTCAAAACACCTCTCAGGCCTCCAGCCCCTCACAGGCCTACTCAGCCCCTCCTCAGGCCCCCTCCAGCCTCGCTCCAGCCCCTCTCAGGCCCCCTCCAGCCCCTGCTGGTCCCCTCTCTAGTCCCTCTCAGCACTTCTTCAGCGTCCCTGCAGTCCCTCAGACCCCCTACAATACCCTCAGGCCTCCTCACGCCCCTCACAGTCCCCCTCCATCTCCTTCACTCCCCCACAAGCCCTCCCCAGTCCCCCTTCAGTTTCCCTCAGGACACACCCAGGCTCCTTCCAGCCCCCCTTGGTTCATGTTTTAAACGTATCAGTTGCAAGTTAAATTTTCACAGCGCATATCTAGCATAGAGAAATAAATGTTTACTTAATGTAACTAGGCACTGCATGTGAACACATTACCTTGCAACAATGATTAGTATTGAATAACAAATTTTAATATACTTTAGTGGTCTAATTGTTCAAAATAAAAAATAAAAATGGCTTAAAGAGGGTGTATTAGCCACTTTTTTGGAGCATTCTACCATGTTATAACAATGTTTCCTCATCAAAAACATGCTTGAAAAGGTTTTTCATGCATTTTTAAGTATTTAAGCGATCTCTCCCGGGCCTTTCTCAAAACCCTTCTTACAGTCTTACCCCTTCTTAAAGTTCTGTTCAAAACTCACCCCACAAGCCTACGTCACCGATGTTCCAACATGTCAATTCTTCATAAATATACAAAAGCGTGATACAAAACAATACACTGCAACTTGACAGACCTGATGTGCAGTAGTTACAGGATGCACGCTGACTGGGTTGTGATAGTGCTTTGAAGGGGGAGTGAGGAAAAGGAGGGCGGACAATTCAAAAACAAAAGTGAAACTTATTGAACATGTTAATACAATACATTTGTTTTGGGTGAATATAGCCTTTTCAAAATGATAAAATGTAACATGATGATTTAAATATGTTAGGTGTGTTACTATTATTACCCCGTAGAAGTGTAATATACCCTTTTTTAACAAGACCAAAACAAGTCAAGTTGGACTAAATTAAAAATCTGATTTAGTTTCTTAGGATATTGATTATTCTATTACTGCTGCTCATATTTTTTGACTAATACACTGCCAGTTTTCTAGTTAAAAATATTTGGCACAGTTTTGTCTTAATTTTACACAGGTGTTCCATTTTCAAAATATGTTTGGAATTGTTTACAGTATGGTGAAGTATTAGAAGTGGTTTTAAGTGTTTTTATATTCTTTGTGGATCTGTAACTGAGATCAAATAAACAGTTGTAAAAAGGTTGTCCTCTCATTGTCTTTTGTATGTTTTGCTGAAAGCGGTGCTTAGTGTGCTTATGGGCATGAAAGCAGCCGTATGAGGCCACAGGCTTTAGACAAAGCAGGAGCAGGGTAACCACCACAAAGACCTATTGTTTAGAGAGGAAAGGGGCAGTACAAACACAACCATACCTAATCTGCCACCAATCAGACTTCACCATGGTACAAGGGCAATGAAATTGTATTATGCACAAACTTTTAACCAATTGTGACACCTCAAAGCAAGAATATACTTATGTATTTTAGCTAAGTGTTTCTCAAACTTTTCACACCATGTACCGCCATCATCTAAGAGAACAATAAGGCTTTCTGAGTTCCACCAGATCGAAATCGGGTCTATAATAGGACTATTCTAGGTAGGCTTGTCACAGTAATTACTTATCGTTCAAAATATGAAAGCTGGAACAATATATTTTTGTGACGATATATTTCAAAACTCACCAGGCTTCGCAAATGGATCACTTTTCATCTAAAAATATTATTATACTATTTGTTTACAACAATAATGATGTCAAAAAAGTGGGTTCCATAAGTGGTTGTCCAGAACATGTTTTTGTCTCTTTTTTGTTTTCTTTACTGATGCATGGAGCTTTCAAAGAAGAACATGGATTGACATTGGCTTCTGTCCTAGATCACCACCGCTGGATTCAAGTACAAGTTTTGCCCAGTGAGCTTTTGCAATACAGACTTTTATTTCATTTGAAAAAAGAGAAATCTTCAACCAAAAGACATATAAATGCTCAAAGGACAATGTACTGTATTTTTGGAAATGCAAAATGCTTAAGTATAATTCTCATTCTCAACATACCCAACTGCCTTATTTTAATTACTTGATTGGCCTTTTCCAATCTTTTTGGCTCATGTCTGTGCCACCATGCTGCTAATACAGTCCCAACAATAATGGCCCCATACCCCCCCACTCCTGATTTCCTCACTTTTGGAACACAGTTGATAGACCATTCTTCCTTTTAAGACACTGAAACTAAGCTATTGGAAGTTACGAGTGCTAAAACGTCTAAAAAGGAAGCAAAACTTCAAGGGAGTATTCCCCTTCTTTTTGTTCATTTTAGTAGCGGATCTACTCTGAGCTTCTCCCGTGTGACTGAGCTCCTCACCCTATCTCTGAGGTGCGCCCAGCCACTCTGCGGAGGAAACCCATTTCAGCCACTTGTATCCGCAATCTCGTCCTTTCGGTCATTACCCAGAGCTCATGACCATAGGTGAGGGTAGGAACGTAGATTGACCGGTAAATCGAGAGCTTTGCCTTTCGACTCAGCTCCTTCTTCACCACAAAGGATTGATACAGCGACCGCATCACTGCAGACGCTGCACCGATTCGCCTGTCAATCTCGCGTTCCATCCTTCCCTCACTCGACCCTAGACCAATAACGTTTCTCTGCATATTCTGTTTGTGATGATGATTGTTTATGAAGTATGATTAATGAATAATGAAAAGGGAGAAAGTGTGATTGAAATGTATGTCCATTCATGTTGTGAAGAAAATATTCTTATATGTCTTTGTGTAAATGCATTTCATCAGTGTCAGTCTACAATCAGAATCTGTATCAGAAGACTTTTATAGCCATTGTCAGTGAATACAGCTCACAAACAAAGAACTTACTTCGGTGATAAAGTGCAACATAAAAAACACACTAAATAAATGCACAAAGTATCCTTAAAAATAAAATAAATACTTAGAGGTAGAAAACATATACAGCAGCAGCATCAGAACAACACTGCAAACATGGCTTATAAGGTGGCCGGTATTATAAAGTGTCCAGTTTAGTACAGATATAAAGTGTTAATGAGACAAACAGAAGAGGGGAAGAAAGTGTTCTTATAACGAGAGGTTCAGGTCCTAATGACTGTAGCCTCCTGCCAAAGAGAAGTGGCTGAAATAGTCCATGTCCACAGTGAGAAGTGTCAGCAGTTGGTGTACAATGAGAAGAGCAGGGAAGAAAGTACACAACCCTGTGGAGATCCTGTGCTAATAGTCCGAGACATTCTTCCCCAGACGCACGCACTGCCTCCAGTCCATCAGGTAGTTGGTGATCCACCTGCAGGTGGAGTCAGGCACATTGAGCTGAGCAAGCTTGTCCTGGAACAGAGCACGGAGGATGGTGTTGAAAGCAAGCTAAAATCCACAAACAGGATCTTGGCGTAGGTTGCCGGGGAGTCCAGATGCTGGAGGATGAAGTGAAGGGCCACGTTAATATTGTCGTCTAAGGACCGATTGGGTCTCTAGGCGAACTGAAGAGGACACCAAATCACCAGGGCGACCGTACGTGGCGCCATCTTGGATCCTTTCCAAGACCTGCAAAGGTGCTGCCTCCATCCTATGGCAAAACTCTACGTTGTTCTACCTGTGTGTAAAAGCTGATTAACTCATGGGTGTGAAACAAATGTCACTCTGTTTTGAAATGTATGTAGCTTTGTCATTCTGGTATGACTACTAGAGTTCAGATGCTCTAAGGAAGAGTGTCAAGGAGAGTTGCTTGGGAACCAGTCTGTACCAGTTACGTGCAGTCAGGTGAGGCAGGTTAGGCAGTGCCTCACCTGTCATCACAGAGAGAAAAAAATTATGAAATGGTTATATTTATCCAATGATTTTGTACTATAAAGTTATTTTCTATTTAACTTTGCATTTTATTCTTTTTTTTTACTCAAAATTGCTGAATTTTACAGTTTACCGTTGAAATTATGAGAAGACACACGAGGTTTGTGCCTCACTGCGGACTGACCTTGCTGTGTGCTCAACTCTGCGCTCTGCTGCTTTAAGCAGCTGTGAAAAGGCGCTGGGTGAGGTACACAGTTAACCCTGCCTCATGTTAGGGGGTGCTCATGAGCCCAGGGATTCTTGTAACTCCCGCAGAATAGGGGGGCAATAGTGACAGCAAACTACAATATAGAGTTAGCCAGTCAATGTGCAATTCACTTTTTTCTTCTTGTCTGGCCCTACTTTTTAAATGGAGGAAGATTACATATTAAAGCTCAAGCAGTTTTCTAAACTGGACTTTCAGTTGAAGCAGGAGGTTATAATTAAAGGAAGACCAGCACTAAAGGAGCTAAATGGTTTGTTCCAGACGACAGGAGAAAAGACTCACTCTTTTCAAACAGAGACGTACAAAATGGTAAGAAATTTAATGACTTCAATCCATTAAAAACTGGGGTAACAGAATAAGGATAAAAACAATATGAAACCAGCTTTTTATTTGATACTATTAGAGCTATTTCATACGGACTTCGGAACTTTTATTTTGAAATTATTTTTTATTCTGGCCCGATGTCACTGGGAGAAAAATTGGCCCGGGGTCAGATTTACTTGCTGACACCTGGTTTATATGTTTGTAAATTTGATTTTGACCATAAGGCTTTAAAAATTGATTATTATTATTAATCAAGAGACATTTCCACACATTTCCACAGATACTTTGGAACATCGTCAAGTTTTATGCCATACTTTCTTTCTTTCTTCTGTTCTCCCATTAACAACAAAGACAATCACAGTGAACCAACCACCACAGTTGAATGGTCTGAAACCAGGAGATAATTTTCCACCTGGACCTGAACCAAAAGCACCTCCTGAGCAGAACCAGACCTGCATCATAAAATCTATTCTTCTGGTTCACAACTGTCACTGGACAAAAACTTAATTAATTTCACAAACGATGATTTTTTACCAGATTTAGCTACTGCTACTTTCCATCTGCAGTCTCTAAGCAGGTGCAGTCCATGGGCATGTGCAGTCCCTGGGCAGATGAACATTAAAAATACACATTTCATTACAATAACATTATAAGACTAACTTTGTTCATCATTAACATTAGCAGTAAAATACAAAACGATGTCCCCATGTTCAATACATGTTTCCTACAGTCCACACAAATATTAAAATCATTATGTGCAAGTTTTTACAGAGAATGTACAGAATCTACAAATGAATTAGACTGAGGTTGACACACTTGATTATCTAAAATGTGCTTTTTCAAATTTTCCAGCAAAAAGTATTAAGATCTAGAGAAAATTTTAGACTGCCTGAAAGCTGATTCCACTTTCTGATGGTTTGAAAAGAAAAAGACCACCCTGAGCAAAGGCGGAAGATCTATGCACTTTTGGTTCACAGAGGAGTGAATGGAATGGGTAGTTTGTTCGGACCCGAGTTTAATATTTTTTTTTCAGTGGAGGTGGAGCTGCATTATTAATCATTTTGAAAAAGTCTCTTAGATTTGAATACAGAATTAAATTGTCAAAACTGAGCATTTTGTATTTACTTACTTATTACAGTAGTGATAACAAAGTGTTTTTTTATCGAGCGCTTTTAATGCTTGATTATAGATGGATCAGAGAAATTTGAATGCGCTCTCACTGGCTCGAGACCAGCAGGGCACACAGAAGATCATGTGTGGGATAATCATGGCATTGAAATATGTGAAGGTGGGCAACTCTCAAGCTTTTCCTTATGTATCTAAGGGAAGAGATGTTGTTGGACTGAGTACTTTTTAGTTTGAGTGCATGGGCGAAATGCACGCTGTCACTTTCATCACTTTCGCGCTGTCTTCATGAAGTTGTGCATGAAACCCTCACTCCCAGCCGTGACGTGCGGTGAGGTTCATGGATGGTGACGCACCGATGTCATCACAATCAGATTTACTAACATATAAACCAGGTGTCGGCGGCAAGTACATTTGACTTTGGGCCAGTTTCTCTCCCGGTAAGTGACATCGGGCCAGAATAAAAATAAATTTCAAAATAAAAGTTCCGAAGTCCATATGAAATAGCTGTGAGTATGAAATAAAAAGCAAGCTGGTTCTGTATTGTTTTTTTCCTTATTCTGGTTCCCAAATTTTCAATGGATTGAAGTCATTAAATTTCTTACCACTTCGTACCAGAACAAGTCTTTCGTCCCGTAGTCTGGAGCAAACCATTTAGCTCCTTTAGCTTTGGTCTTCGTGTAATTATAGCCTCCTGCTTCGACTGAAATCCAGTTTAGAAAACTGCTTGAACTTTAATATGTAATCTTCCTCCATTTAAAAAGTAGGGCCAGACAAGAAGAAAAAAGTGAACGAATTGCTAAACTTGATTTGCTAACTCTAAATTGTAGCTTGCTGTCACTATTCTGTTGGACTCCAGTATCAAAAGCAACCCATGCCATGAGGTCAAATGGATAAGATATAATTGAATTAAGAATTAAGAGACTGGGACTAAGGGGTCTGCATACTAGTCTACAGTTGAAAACAGAAGTTTACATACACTATATAAAATATATGCTTTTTTTCTCACTGTCTGATAAGACATCAGAAATTGTTTAAAAAACTCCTTCTCTCATTATTCTGGTATTTAGCAAATAGAAATAACTAATCCTAATTGACCTAAAGCAGGAAAGGTTTTGTCTGATTTATGTCAGACAGTGAGAAAAAGCATACATGTCTTTTTAATATGGTGTATGTAAACTTCTGCTTTCAATTGTATATGACAAAGTACAAATTAGCTAAAACATTGTAAGTAAAGATTTCCATAACAATGGCAAAAGTGGGTGGTGCTGCATAAAGTCAATAGTAATTATCCTTGACAGGCTTCTTTTCAAATACATTATTCTGCAAAACTGATTCAAAATCAGAATTGTTTTTCCCCTCACCATTTACTCACCCAGAGTTGTATTTGTGCATGTTTGAGCAATCTTTATTTTCAACAAGCCATTTTGCTAATCAGCCCCTTTTCACCATGTACTCATTCCCCAGTACACGCTCACTGCTCTCCACTTACTTCATTCTCCTATTTTATTTTCTTAATAGGTGATACATGTAGGATTCGTCAGCATCGCATAGACATTTGGGTTCAAATGAAAAAATTAAAAATTAAAAAATGCAGTTCATTATTTCGATGTGCAACTGTCCATAGGAGGGGCTGACAGCTACATGACACTTTGATGTGATGACGTTTACCGCGACATCAGCTCTCATTGAGCACTGTGGTTTCACGTCAGCAGACTTGTATCTTTTATTAAGTCATTTTAGATTAACATTGTGATTTCAAATGCCATAATGATCCACAGATATTATAACCATATAGCAGACAGAAGCACAATATGTCTTCTTTTAATATAAACCTATTTTGTCCTCACTTATACAGAGCATATTTGTTCCTTAGAAGCTGAGTTTCTATATAATGTGAAAAGATGAATAAATGAGTCTAGAGAATGACCCCTGGAGTGTTCCTGGCACAGAGCAGGGAGCTTAAGGGGAGTGGGCCAGAGGAGAGCATGTAGGGGCTTGCTTTGGCCCCTGTCCCTAGCTCCGAGCTCACAGTCTGGGTGCCAGGGCGACAGACTGGGGCAACACAATAGCCGAGGTCCCCATAAGTCCCTCACATCCATCATCACTTGATACATGTATGTAAAACACTCATTTCACATGTCTTTTTGAAACATCTCCATACATGGACTTCCAGAAGCACAGCTGCTGAATCAGCCCCTGGCGAATACGTCTACTTTCAGGTGTGGGAAGAAGAAAGAGGCTTCTCTGGGAGCCCTGTGGTTATGTGCTCCGGCTGTCACCATGGCCTCTGGGTGAGTGTAACAACTGGACCCATCACCACAGGTCCCAGGCTCCAAGACAACCAGACCTATCACCACCAACAGCCCCAGGCTCCATGACAACCAGACCCCATCACCACCACCAGCCCCAGGCTCCAGAGTTCTCCGGCTTCAGAGCTCTCAAGCGCAAGGACTGTGCTCAGATTAAAGTGCCCCACTCCTTTCATTTGAGCTTAATTAGTCCAAACAGAGCAGTCTGAGGGTGGCTTTGAATATGTGAGCTTAATTACAGTGAGTTTCCTGGTCATTCATTTAACACTAAACAAGAGGAAGAATGTGTTTAGCACAGTCTTTGGGATGTGTTTGAGAGTAATATCTCTGTTATCTCATATAAAGCTTTAACTTACTGGTTGATGTCTTGTTTGCTTCAGTATTTCCACATAATGTTCTTTCCTCATGATGTCATCTACACTCACCTAAAGGATTATTAGGAACACCTGTTCAATTTCTCCTTAATGCAATTATCTAATCAACCAATCACATGGCAGTTGCTTCAATGCATTTAGGGGTGTGTCCTGGTCAAAACAATCTCCTGAACTCCAAACTGAATGTCAGAATGGGAAAGAAAGGTGATTTAAGCAATTTTGAGCGTGTGGCATGATTGTTGGTGCCAGACGGGCCGGTCTGAGTATTTCACAATCTGCTCAGTTACTGGGATTTTCACGCACAACCATTTCTAGGGTTTACAAAGAATGGTATGAAAAGGGAAAAACATCCAGTACGTGGCAGTCCTGTTGGCGAAAATGCCTTTGTTGTTGCTAGAGGTCAGAGGAGAATGGGGCCGAGTGATTCAAGCTGATAGAAGAGTAACGTTGACAAATAACCACTCGTTACAACCGAGGAATGCAGCAAAGCATTTGTGAAGCCACAACACGCACAACCTTGAGGCGGATGGGCTACAACAGCAGAAGACCCCACCGGGTACCAGTCATCTCCACTACAAATAGGAAAAAAGAGGCTACAATTTGCACGAGCTCACCAAAATTGGACAGTTGAAGACTGGAAAAATGTTGCCTGGTCTGATGAGTCTTGATTTCTGTTGAGACATTCAAATGGTAGAGTCAGAATTTGGCGTAAACAGAATGAGAACATGGATCCATCATGCCTTGTTACCACTGTGCAGCTGGTGGTGTAATGGGTGTGGGGATGTTTTCTTGGCACACTTTAGGTCCCTTAGTGCCAATTGGGCGTCGCTTAAATGCCATGGGCTACCTGAACATTGTTTCTGATCATGTCCATCCCTTCATGCCCACCATGTACCCATCCTCTGATGGCTACTTCCAGCAGGATAATGCACCATGTCATAAAGCTCGAATAATTTCCAATTGGTTTCTTGAACATGACAATGAGTTCACTGTACTACATGGCCCCCACAGTCAGCAGATCTCAACCCAATAAAACATCTTTGGGATGTGGTGGAACAGGAGCTTCGTGCCCTGGATGTGCATCCCACAAATCTCCGTCAACTGCAAGATGCTATCCTATCAATATGGGCCAACATTTCTAAAGAATGCTTTCAGCACCTTGTTGAACCAATGCCACGTAGAATTAAGGCAGTTCTGAAGGCGAAAGGGGGTCAAAAACACCGTATTGGTATGGTGTTCCTAATAATCCTTCAGGTGAGTATATTTTGCAAAGTGCACCAGTCCCTCCTGGTGAACATGATGCTGCCACTCCCGTATTTCACAGTGATGGTGTTCTCAGGTTTGCAAGCTTCCCCCAAAAATTAAGGTCTTTGTGCCTATGTGCATTTGCAAACTGTAATCTGGCTTTTTTATGTTTCTTTTGGAGTAATGGCTTCTTCCTGGCAGAGTGGCCTTTCAGCCCAATGTCGGCACAGTACTTGTTTCACTGTGGTTAATGACCAGCTTCAACCAGCATCTTCACAAGGTCTTTTGCTTTTGTTCTTAGGTTGATATGCACATTTTGGACCAAAGCACATCTTTGGGACACAGAGTCATCTCCTTTCTTAGCGGTATGATAGCTGGACATTCCCATTGTGTTTATACTTGCATATAATTGTTTGAAATGCTAAATGTGGCACCTTCAGGCTTCTGGAAATTGCACCCAAGGATGAACCAAACTTGTGCACAAGACCACAATTCTCTTCCTGATATCTTGGCTGACTTCTTTTTATTTTCCCACCATGTTACACAAAGAAGAAGTGTTTCACATATGCCTTCAAAATACATCCCACAGATGTGTTTCTATATAACTCAAATGTTGTCAATAAACCTATAAGAATATCATCAGGGTTTTCCCAAAGTGTTTAAATGCATAGCAATCTTACTGTATGCAAACTTCTGACTTTAAAGAAAGTAAAGACAAGTTTTCTAAAAATCCTTCTCTCATTATTCAGGTATTTAGCAAACAGACATCATTTTTGGTCATCCTAATTGACCAAAAATAGGACAAAATTTTGTCTGATTTCTTGTCAAAACAGTGAGAAAAAAGTGCATGTGTCTGTTTATATAAGTATACTTCTGGTTTCAACTGTGTATAAGCTTTAAATCATTCTTAAATTAGACCCAAAAGAACAACATGTCCAGCAGAAACAAGCAAGAGGAGGCCCTCC
Source organism: Periophthalmus modestus (assembly GCA_019594935.1). Classification (NCBI taxonomy): domain Eukaryota; kingdom Metazoa; phylum Chordata; class Actinopteri; order Gobiiformes; family Gobiidae; genus Periophthalmus; species Periophthalmus modestus. Next base: position 20,998,758 of record JAIEZT010000021.1, on the reverse strand, counting down.
TCCTGTCCAAATAAGAATCTTTTTTTTTTTTTTGCCTAATAGTTACATACAGTAGAATCACTCCACATCCGTCCATTTTAACGTTTACGGATAAAAATGTGCGCCGCGTTTCCATTGACTCCCAGTTCCAGGAGACATGTACAGCTATAGCCAGGGGTACCTTTAAAGACTCCCTCTAATGTCATTTTGCTATTAAAGTAAAAACGCTCAGGCAGAACTGGCTCGGGGGTTGGGAGTCTCGTTTGAGCAGCCAATCTGTGCGCGCCGCTTCCTCTCGCAGGTATATAAGCTACGGGAGCCTTCTGCTGTGTCTAGACAGTTTCCTCCTCGACGTCGCGAAAGGGTGAACGCTGTCTGCGTCCTCGCCCTCCGTTCCTCCACGGGGCATTGGGTGCCGTCTGGAGATTATGGAATAGCCCGGGACTTTTACGCACGTATCGTCTTATATACATAAACTTGAGTCTTAGTAGCATCAAAGAGAGCGGGGTGTTACGATTTATACGGAAGCTTCTCGACACTTAACCGTGGGAACACAAGAGGATATAAAGGTGAGGAATCGTGATCAAATTATGAAAGGTTACGTTACGATACGAAGGTTTTGTCTGATTAAAAGTTTATGCAGGGACCCTCAAGTCTATGGTCCAGGGGCCAGGACCTTTTGTTATCACTTTTGGCCTCCAGACTTCGTCCAAGATTGTTCTAAATTGCCATGTGCTGAAGTTATTACCAACTATAAAAAAAACATGTCCCATCACCTGAAGTGGTAGTTCTCAGTTGTATTTACTCAGTTACATTTGCATGAGCATTTTTATTGCAAATTTCGTTGAAGTAACAGTACTTGAGTAAAAAGTTTTGGTTAAGCTTCCCACAGCGAGTAAGTCTACAAAGTGACAAAAGCCGTTTCCTTCAGCTCCTTCAGATATGATTTAGTTTGTCTAATTTTTGTATCCACCCTTTGTAACCAGATTCACTTTAATTTATAAATCAAATGTTGCGTACCAACTGTTACTCATTACATTACTCTTACTTGAGTAGTCCTTATCTCAAATACTTTTTTACATTTCTTGGACCTCTAATTTGTACTTCATCTTGAATAATATTATTTTGAGTTTTGAGTTTTGGCTACTCTACCCATCTCTGCCCATCACCTCCAAAACAAACCTAATCTAATTTTTAAAGGTGGATATATAATTTTTAAAGGGGGCATCTTCATTATTAGCTTATGCAAAGTTGATAATTAAATACAACTTTGCATAAGCTAATAACGTGTGAGCAATCCTGTATTGCCCTGCATTTGAGTGTTCATAAAATTGCAGTATATACCTACCCCATATCCTTGCCCACTCTGTATTTGGGTCTATTTGCAGTTATTCCAAAAAATCTTATTCCGTGTCATACAAATGGGGTTCAGAAATGTCACAGCCATTTCTTAAAAGTAAAAAAGAAAATTTAAATCTGTTGCTTGTTAGACTTGCAGGGAAATGCCACTATAAAGAGATCAGATCTGCAGATTTGAACAGGAAGTGTGTCGACCCGGTTCTGTTATTAAGTAGAGTTAGATCAGTTTACAATGAATACATATAAATAATCTATGCATGCTATAGTTCCATAGCAAATACACTCATCATAATGTCTTCTTTAAGTCACAGTCGGGTCTACACAAACGGTTCTCTGGGACAAACCTTTAAATCAGAGAGAGCTTTAAGCAAGAGGGAGCTTTAAAGAGCTTCCACTCTTACAGTTACTGCTAAAGTTATTGTTAAAGTTATTACAGTCTGAACCTGGGTTGCCAGTGTAGATCGAGGGCATATTCAAGTTTTTCTCATTCTCAGGACAGGCCATGCCTCATGTAAAAGCTCAGAACCTCCAGAATTCAATATAGCCTTTGACGTGACTGCGTGGTGCTGCGTGGAGCGTATCTAACTCCTCTCTCTGTCCTACGTCTCGGTCAAAACCCACATATTATCGACTCAAGTTTAGGCAGATCTCATTCACGAGCCACTTCACATGGCCCTTTTATGGTGAATTGGAGGTGTGGAGAGGGCGTGATGTGACGTGTCACATGTGCAGATTCCAGCTGCAGGTGGGATTCGTAAAACACGGATTGCGTGGTGGTGTGTGCACGCAAGTTTGCCTGGCACATTCTCCCCTGGGCCACTAAGAGCACTTCGTAACATTCCTACGCAGTCCTTTTGTTTAATTCGCGCATGTTTAACACACAAATCCTGCATATTTAGATTATGTTAATCTATCAACAAGAAAAAAAAAGGAAGTGCTAAACTATGTTTTTAAACTCTATTTTCACCTTCACTAGAATCATTTGGATACTTTAACCCTGGAATTTCCTATCTCTGCTTAGCTAAACGTAGGTGTTAACTTTAAAAGTACCACTACATGACATGACAAGGTTGAACAGAGCACCCTGAGCTTTAGAAATGTAGACAGACTAATAAACCAGGTTTTAGTGGTTAAACATGTATGAATGAAACTAAACACAACTCCAGGCATGTTTTTTTGGGGAGATAACAACATTGTAACTTGACTTAAAGCTCACATCACATCAATTTTGTGAGGCGACAGTGGCTCAGTGGTTAGAGCGTTGGTCTCCCAACCCGAAGGTTGGAGGATCTTCATTGTTGTCGTTGTGTCCTTAGGCAAGACACTTCACCCACATTGCCTAGAATGAAAGTGGTGTGTGTGTGTGTGTGTGTGTGAATGATGAATGGTGGTGGGTTGGAGGGGCCGATGGCGCAAACTGGCAGCCTCGCTTCCGTCAGTCTACCCCAGGGCAGCTGTGGCTACAATAGTAGTTTACCATCACCAAGTGTGGAGTGAATGAATAATGACTTCAGTGTAGCGCTTTGAGAGGCTTTGATAAAGCGCATTACAAGTGTAAGGCATTATTATTATTATTTTGTGTAACATACGGCTATATAGAATATGTCAGCATTTGGATAGTTATTAGTAAAAGCTATATTTTATGTGAACATGTTTTTCGTATTTGGGTACACAGAGTTTATGAAATTTTAAATCAAATTCTTACATAGGCTGTTTCCTTCAAAGATGTTGCTACAGGCTTCATACTATTATATGAGAGGCTACAGTGCCATCTACTGGTGTAACATATGCATATTTTTGATTATGACAGTAGCTTCTGATTGGAGAAAAAGTAAACTGCAAATTGCTATGGCAACAGTCCTAATCATTCATAATTTTGAACCTCCATGGATAAGAAACTGTTGGGTGTGGGAGTCTGAGGCGTGTGTGGATTGTTTGCTCAGGGACAGTAAGGTGTGTGGGGGATTGGCTCTTTGCTGTGGTGTGCTGAGCGAACATTGAGCGTCTGCATGTGTCTCCACAGACCAAGACAGAAGGACATATGATGGGTCTGTCCCTCCAGGCTCTACTCTGGTTTGGGGCCCAAGTGTTGCTCTCCCTGTGGGCCAAGCCGGTCACGCAGAGTCCCAATGCCTTTTATTACCAGGACCTCGCCAATGGCCTCAGCAAAAAAGGTATGTCAGTCTGCATGGCTTCTCAACAGGAATATGAGAATGTTAAGGAACTTTTCTGTTTGTTTCTCTGGAGAGATGTTATTACTTTGTCTGAAATGTTTCACAGTATGGTATTTTTTATTTTTTATTTTTACATACAAACACCTGCAGGTGTATAAATGCAAGATGGCGTATAGTATAATGCTAAACTGTGGAACATTTCAAATTAAAACAAAACATTTCTATGGAGACAAGCAGGTGGCAAATCCTCCTCCAGACAAGTTACACAGTGCACCTTTAATGTTCACAGCTTGATTGAAAATCAAAGGAAAACTCTGCTGCTTTAAGTGTGGTAAGCATAAATCCTAGCTCTGATACTTTTGCTGAATGTCTTGAATAGGCTAGTTGCAGTATTTGATGTGTTCTGCCCCCGTATCTCTTCTGCCGTAGATGCCAGTGGCGTGCAGTAGTGCGGTATTTGATGTGTTCTGTCCCTGTATTTCTTCTGCAGTACATGCCAGTAGAGTGCAGCTGCACATAGACTCTGCTCAGCCCTCAGTGAATGCTCAGCAGGGCGGAGATGTCACTCTGCCCTGTCACTTCTGGTTTGAGCCCGACCCAAGTCCTCCAAAACAAGTCCGGATCAAGTGGTCCAAAGTGTCCTCCTCCAGAGAGCCCGAGACTGATGTGCTGGTGGCCATCGGGACCCGGAGCCGTAGCTATGCACACTACAGGTGAACACAGGGGAGCAGGGCTTACCAATTAATGAAAAAAACCAAACATCTAATTGTTATTTAGATTAGAGATTAGATTTGCAGTATTGATACTTTGCGGCTGGTGTCATCAACATTTCCCTGGGGTGTGACACTAAGACACTGCTCTGTCTGAAGTTCTGTCACTCAAGTTAGACTTTAATTTGAGCTTTGTTTTTAACCCAATCTGACCAGAAAGAATTGACTTGATTGTCACTACAACACATGAGCTGATTTGTGCTGTTATTGTATAGAAAGTGAACAATTTTATCAAAACACGACAAACTGCAAACAAAACGTGAGGAAATAACCAACAGTGACTCAGGGACAGTTTCTTCCACCAGGCTGTCAGGAGACTCAACTCTCTCCCTGCCCTACCCTCACTTTTCCACTCTGCCCCCCCTGAGCCCCCTGTCACTCACTGAGAAAACCGGACTATGAAGCACTACATCACTTTTATATGGACAATCAATAATTGTTACTTAATCACTACCTCACTTTACCCGCAATCTCCGGCTGTTTACACTTGTATGTTTCCTGTTTTGTTTGTCTTAATGCTAATTGAAGGGTTGCACATTTCTTTTTTTGTGGTTTGCACATTTCTCTTTTGTGGTTTGCACATTTCTTCTTTTTCTTGTTTGCAAATTTTTTTAATTTATTCTTTTTATTTAATCTTTTTGGCACATTTAAGTTTGCACTGAGGTGGGAGAGAACAGAAATTTCATCTGCGCTATTCATCTTGTATGTATATGCACATTTGACAATAAAAGAATTGAATTGAAATTGAATTTGTAAATGTGGAACCCCTAAATTGTCCAACCAGTGAATACTGATGGATTAGATGAAAGAATCATCCCTAAGAAATCTAATTTTGATCTTTTATTACATGGTAAAAGCCAAAAGTAACATCTGTCAGCTGGACAAAAAAGTTGTACAAGTGAAGACATTTTGCTGCTCATCCAAGCTGCTTCTTCAGTTCTGATCAGATTGCTGGTAGACACTGCCTTATATATATATCTGAAGGCAGGAGCTAACTACACAACTACAACTTTTTTGTCCAGTTGACAGATTTTACTTTTGGCTTTTTTAGTATGGATCAGACCTGGATGCCGACTCGGGGATTACTCAGACATTTTTAATACATGTGTATGTGAAAATGACAGTATTGAAATTGTAAATACACTCAAGAATAAGAGGCCCACAGATTGTTCCAATAAAGATATGTCACTGGTAAAGGAAATGATTAACAATGTAGTTACTCCATTCACATATATCTGTAATAAGTATTTTTAAACTGGTATTTTCCGAAGTAAAATGAAAACAGCAAAAGTTATACCAATCTTTGAAAGTGGAGAAAAGCATCAGTTTACTGATTTATAGGCCAATTTCATTACTGCCACAATTTTCTAAAATCCTTGGAAATTTGTATGTGAAAAGACTTGACAGATTCATAGATAAGCACCATCTGTTAAGTGAACAACAATACAGTTTCATATCTGATAGGTGCACTTCAATGGCGATGACGGAATTGGTGGAGAAGATATCAACAGCATCTGATAAGACGTGTACACTATTGGTGTTTTCATAGACTTAAGTAGGGCCTTTGACACCAGAATAGACCACACACTACTTTTGAATAAACTGGAGAGGTGTGGCATTAGGGTTACCGCTCATGACTGGATATCACACAGCAATCACACAAGGACCCTGTACTGGGACCCAAATTATTTATAATCGACATAAACAACATTTGCTAACTAAATATTTTATTTGCTGATGACACTGGCTTGTATTGCTCTGGCCAAGATGTTGACCACCTCTTGAATAATGTTTAAAGTGAACTCGCAACTCTTTTTTTTTTCCAAATGTTTTTATTAGGAACAGCAATATGAAACAGACACATCACCCTGAAATATAATTTGGTTGTCCCTGGTTTTTGTTTTTAAAACACAGAAAGAAACAAAAATAAAATAAAAAAAAATAAATAAATAAAAAAAATAATAATAATAATGATAATAATGATAATAATAATAATAACAATAATAAAAAAAGACAATAAAATAAAAATAAATAAATAAAATATATATAAAAAATAATAATAAATAAGTAAAATAAAATAAATACAAATATTAAAAAATAAATAAATACAAATAAAATAATAATAATAATAAAAATAAATAATAAAATAAAAATACATTAATTAAAATGAACATGAACATCCCCCTCCCATCCCATCTCAGCCCAACATATAAAGTGCAGCGCATACCACCAATTAAGTATTCACAAATACTTCAGACAACACCAACTAGATACCGGCACCCATTCATATCTACAGCACCTGCAAATTTGTGAAGTAGGAGATAAAGCATTGCCACACCTGGAAAAATCTGTCTGTTCGTCCTCTTAATGTGTATTTAATTTTTTCAAGTTTCAGAAAATGCATCATATCTCTGAGCCATAAAGAGAAAGAAGGACCTTTGGGAGATTTCCAATGTAATAATAATAGGCGTCTCGCAATTAGAGACGTAAACGCAATAATGTCCCTCTGTATGGAAGTCAGTGCAAGTGACGAGTCAATGATCCCAAATATGGCAGGAGGACAAATTTGCAGGTTCACACCAAGAACATCAGACATAGTGGTGAAGTAACTAGACCAATAACAATGAAGGTTAGGACAGAGAAAAAACATGTGGCTAAGGTGACAAGGGGAACCATTACACTTCACACATTTGTCTTCAGTTTCTGGGTACATTTCAGAGAGTCTTGATTTGGAAAAGTGTACTCTATGTACAACTTTGAATTGGATAAGACACAGACGAGCACAGGTAGTGGTAGTTCGTATTCTATCAATAGCATCCTCCCAGAGGTCCTCACTCGGTAATATTCCCAACTCCTTCTCCCATGCATCTTTAATTTTAATGCTTGAATGGTCATTTAATGACAAAATGAAGTCTTACATCTTAGATATCTGTCCTTTTTGATGGGGATTATATGACAGCAATTTTTCCCAGGACTCCGTAGGAGGTGCAGAGGGGAAATGAAGAAAACATTTACTAACAAAATTACGGACCTGAAAATAATGAAACAAATGAGTACGAGGCAGGTTAAACCTGGAGGAGAGAGTAGCAAAACTATCAAACACTCCAGCTGTATATAAGTCCTTGATTTGTTTAATACCACTATCATACCAAATTAAAAAAAAAAGAGTCAGAGATAGATGGAGGAAATAAGTGGTTGTTGATTAACGGGCCTTGGGAAGAGGCAGACACAAATCTAAATCGGCGTCTAAACTGGTACCAAATTTTAAGTGTGTTAAGAACCACCAGATTATCAGTGTATGCTGAGGGTTTTGTGGGTATTGAAGAAAAAATTAGAGCTGAAATAGATGATCCTCTACAAGACTGAAGTTCCAACTTGCACCAAGGGGAGTCCGGTGATTTCAACCAATAGCACAGTTTATGGATGTGAGCTGCCCAATAATATGACTGAAAATTGGGCAATGCAAGACCTCCACTCAATTTACATCTTTGCAACAATGATTTTCGGACTCTAGGTGGTTTCCCATCCCAAATATAAGCACTGATAGTCTTATCCAATAATTCAAAAAAATATTTTGGCAGAAAAAGAGGAATTGACTGGAATAAGAAAAGAAATCTAGGCAGTACATTCATTTTAACAATGTTAATCCTACCAATCAGGGTAAGGGGGAGACTGCGCCATCTTTCAAAGTCAGAATTAATTTTTGAGATAAGAGGTGTAAAATTGGCAGACCTCAATGTATGAAAAGAGCGTGTCACATTTACCCCTAAATACTTGAACCCTGTGGGGCTCAGTTTAAAAGGTAACTCAGACTGTTGAAGATTACAAGCAGGGAGGTTTATCGGGAAGCATACCCTTTTCTCTAAATTCAATTTATACCCAGAGAAAGAGCTGAAATTGTTCAGAATATTCAAAACTGTAGGGATAGAAATAGCAGGATCAGATAAATATAATAGCAAATCGTCTGCATATAACGACAGTTTGTAATTAATCCCATTACGAGCAATCCCCCTAAACCGAGAGGAAGAGCGTAAAGTGATAGACAATGGCTCAATTGCAATAGCGAAGAGTAAAGGCGACAGCGGGCAGCCCTGTCGCGTTCCACGGCTAAGACTGAAATAATCTGAGAAAATATTATTGGTATGGATGCTCGCTTTGGGAGAGGAATAAAGGAGGCGAATCCATGAAACGAATCTATTCCCAAATCCGAATTTCGACAAAACTGCAAACAGGTACTCCCACTCCACCCTATCAAAAGCTTTCTCTGCATCAAGAGAAATAACCAGTTCTGGAGAATCAGATGAATCTTTAGAATAAATTAAATTCAGAAGGGTGCGGATGTTAAAAAATAATTGATGTCCCTTTATAAAACCATTTTGCTCATTGGAAATAATCAAGGGAAGCACATTCTCCAAGCGGGAAGCAATTACTTTTGCCAGTACTTTTACATCCGCATTTAACAATGATAGGGGTCTGTAGGAACCACATATAGTGGGATCTTTGTCCTTCTTATGGAGGAGAGTAATAGTGGCTTGTGTAAGTGTTGGTGGTAGAGCACCTTTTTCTAATGATTCATTAAACACCGCCAAAAGTAGTGGTGCCAATTTTTCAGCAAACTTCTTGTAAAATTCAACTGGAAACCCATCAGGACCAGGGGCTTTATTAGACTGCATAGCTCTAACTGATTTAGTCACTTCATCGAGGGAAAGATGAGAGTCCAAGTGTTCAGCAGTGCCACAATCAATAATAGGATTACAAAGATTTTGAAGAAAATCATTCATGTTAGTACTGTCTAATGGAAAATCAGATTTGTATAGTGAAGAATAAAATGACTTAAAGGTCTCATTAATTTCAATAGGGTTTGTAATAACAGTGCCTTGGGTATTTTTAATGCTAGTTATCATGCGGGAAGCAGCCTGACGTCGAAGTTGGTGGGCCAAAAGACGACTGGCCTTCTCGCCATACTCATAATATGTACCACGACTCTGCCGTAGCAAACGCTCTGCCTCACTAGTAGACAATAGATCAAATTCTCCTTGCAAATCTACACGCTGTTTAAACAGTTCTGGAGTAGGGCACACTGCATATCTTTGATCTATGTCACTGATAGCGTTGGTTAACTCATTGAGTCTAGAAGCTGATTTTTTTCTACATAAAGCACCATAATAAATTATTTGTCCCCTAAGATAGGATTTAAGTGTCTCCCACAATAGCGAATATGAAATAGTGTCATTCTGATTAAACAAAAGGAACTCATCAATTGAATTAGAAATAAAATCACAAAACTCCCCATCTGCCAACAAGAGAGAGTTAAATCTCCACCGAGGTGGAGATCGCATCTGGGATGTAAACTGAAAGTCTAATAGCAATGGTGCATGATCAGATATTGTTATGCTCGAGTAGTCTGAATAAACTACAAACGGATTTAAGGCTCTGTCGATAAAAAAATAATCAATCCTAGAGTAAGAGTGATGTACCTGAGAAAAAAATGAATATTTCTTGTCAGCAGGGTTACGGGATCTCCAAGGGTCAACCAGACCATTCTGTGTCATGAAGTCAGAGAATACTTGTGACATAGCAGATAGTGTCAAGGTACGCGGATTTGATCGATCTAGAGTTGGGTCAAAGACACAGTTTAGATCACCTCCAAAAATGATAGAATGAGTATTCAAGAATGGAAGGCTGCTCAATAACCTATTAGCAAACCCAACATCATCAAAGTTTGGGGCATATACATTTATCAATAGGACCTGTTCCTGCATTAAGGTACCCGCAACCATTATGAATCTGCCATTTCTATCAGCTATAACCTTTGTAGATGAAAATTGTACATTTTTACTAATTAAAATGGCTACTCCTCTCGCCTTGGAGTTAAAGTCTGAATGAAAGACTTGACTCACCCAAGAACAGCGTAACCTGTGATGATCCTTATTTCGAAGATGGGTCTCCTGTAAAAACACTATAGAAGATTTTAGACGTTTCAAGTGTGAAAATACCCTAGACCTTTTAACAGGATTGCCCATGCCTCTAATATTCCAACTAACAAATCTGAGAGGTGGACCGGCCCTAACCATGTTAGGGTTTAAAGTGGTGGTAGCCATTCAAGCAAGGTAAAGAAAATACATAAACAATAAAGAGCTGAGATGGGACCCCTCCCCCCAAAAACCCCAGAACATAAACAACACCCAAAGTCCCCATAAAACATCAGAACAGTGGAGACAGCAGTGCTATACACAATAAGAAAAAATATGCCCACAAAATGTGAACAACTCAGAGATGCGGACCAATAAACTATTCTCATGAAGAAAAAAAAAATTGAAAAAGTAACTCCTGCCAAAATTAAATAAACGGTATGCGCAGTGATGAATATTAGACTATAATGCTATACTTGCAGTAGTCACAAAACCAGATAACACAGCTGAAAGTCAGCCATCAGTGCGTAAAATATCAACACGTGCGATAAATATATTAACAAATGTATCTAAACATTAATAATAAAAGTGATCAAAATAACAAAAGTAACAAAGACCCACAATGGTTTACACTACAGAGTGGAACAGGAGGCTGGATGACCACACACCAGCTTACCCCGGAATCAAAGTTTTTACATATTGTCTGGCCTCCTCTGCAGAAACAAACTCCTTCTGGACGTCCTTGTAGGTGATGCGAAGGCGTGCAGGGTAGAACAGACCATAACGAACACCGTCAATGTCCCGAAGTTGCCGCCTCACGTCGTTGAACGCAGCCCGAGCCCGAGCTACATTTTCCGTGTGATCAGGAAAAATGGAGAGCGCCTTGTCTCCCACCTTTATCCGCCCGCGCTCTCTCGCACGGCGCAGGATGTCCACACAGTCACTGTAGTAATGAAGCCTGCAAACAATAGCTCGCGGACGTGATCGTTCCTCTGGTTTATTTGGACGTGGTCCGGTGCGATGGGCCCGGTCCAAGCGAGGCTCGTTTTCCAGCGCAAGGGCCTCCTTGAGCAGAGCGGCAACGGCAGCAGTGGAGCTGGAATCGGGCCCCTCCGGAACTCCCACAATCCGAATATTGTTGCGCCGTGACCTGGCTTCCAAGTCCTCACATTTATTTTCGAGCCTGGTAACACTTGCAGTGAGGCGTGTGATAGTTGCACTCATACCGGCGATGTCATCAGTACAGTCGGACAGGACCGTCTCCATGCCCTCCATAGTGTTTTTCAACTCAGCCAGTGTAGCTTCGGTAGCCGCTTTATTAGCCGTTAGCTGCGCTTGCAATGCCTGTAGATCCGCCCTAATGGGCGATAGTGCGAGTCTGAGAGCCTCCTGGAGTTCTTTCTTAATGATACCTGCAATGTCGTCTTTCAGCGATGCCAGGAGCTCGACTTTAAGTACCACGGTGTCCGAGACAGGATCTGATTCAACAGGTTGTGGTGTTAAAGAGCGCTCAGGCTCGGGCTCGGATGTAGCTAGCGGCACACCTGGCGGGCTAGCCGCAGCCTGCACGCTAGGCTTCAGCTGCGTTTGAATAGTATTTCGGGTCTTAATTTTGCTCTTTCCAGACATTCTGTAGTCGATATAAGCTGCCTTGAAGTTCGATGAGAAAAAATATACTAATTTTGTGACTTAGTGCGCGGAAAAATAACAATTTTATTCGGTATTAGCAGGAGCTCACAAACTCACGTGTTACTCCATGGACAGCTCGGCCACACACCCCCCCGTTAACTCGCAACTCTGAAAAAAATGGTTTGATGTTAATAAATTTGAATACAATCAAATACATTATTTTTGGAAACAAAAATAAACACTGCCACATCAAAATTGGTAGTTTAGAGATTGAAAGGGTGTATTCAACAACATTCTTGGGAATAACTATAGAATATAGCCTAAATTGGAAACTGCACATAAATATACCTAAAACAAAGATATCTAAAATCATAGATAAATTATGTTAAATTAAAAGCTCTGTAAATCAAAACACACTCAAACTATTATACAAGTCTCTCATCTTTCCATACCTTAGCTACTGTGTGGAAATGGGGGAATAATTATAAAACAAATATTAAAACTGCAAGGAGTAATAAAGACCCTCGCCACCCCTTGCGACCGCGGGGTACATGCCACCGTGGACCACCCCCTCCCCCAAAAACAGCGACTTCATTCCAGTGAGAGCATTTCTGACATTTTCACGCCTACACGGTTGGAAATAGAGATGTCTTCATTGGCTTTTTTGTTCAGTATGATGAGTGGAATATGTGTACCAAATTTGAATGGTCTATGACAAACCCAGTTAATCAAAACACATATATTTCAATGAGAAATGTCAGACATTGCCATGGCAACACACTTGCAAATAGACGTAAGTTCTCTTTGGGTATTTTGTTCAGTATGGGAATAGGGATGTTCATGCCAAATCCCTTTCAAAATTTCAAGGGGTGGGTGTGGAGCAATGTAATGTGTGACCTATGTAAATTGTATATCTATGTGTTCAGATCATCTATTTGAGCAAAATGTATATTAATGCCGGGAAATAAACCACTGCATGTTTGAGTTACATGCAATTAAATATTTAAAAAAATAGCTTTTTTCTTTGCTGGCTGGCCACACCCATATTTTATGACTTAGAAAAATTCCAGAGAGTCGGCTATAATCCCATGGGTCAAGTTCATTTGGACCAACTTGCTTGTTGCGTGAATGAAAATCCATGGCGCAAAAAATCCAAATGTGAGAGTAAAGATTTTTTAAAATGGGGTTCCGCCCACAATGGTCAACTTCCTCTAGGGTTTAGGGAGGGGTCATAATATAACTTTTTACTTGTCTTGACATGTTCTACGTTTGTACCAAAGTTCATTTGTCTACGATGGAAAAGGTCTCTCATTGCCGTAATGTATTTTGAACTTTGAGGTGGCACTACTGAATCATTTTGCAACACAAATTTTTTTGCACATGAAAATCCCAAATTTTTCACCAACCTTGAATTTTAGATCATAGTTGAATTCGTGTAGAGCATCCATTTAGTCTACAACAAAGTCCAATACTCTGAACCCGATTCATTTCAATGACACATTTCTTATGTTACCATGGTTGCAAATAGAGGTATGTTGTCATTGGCTTTTTTGTTCAGTATAATAAGCCGGATCTCTACATCAAATTTCAAATGTTTGTGATAAAGTAATTTACCTATGTAAATTATATATCATTGCATTCAGATCAACATTTTGAGTAAAACATATATTAATGCCGGGAAATAGGACACTGCATGTTTGAGTTACGCACGATTTAAAACTTCCAAAAATTGCTTTTTTATTCGCGGGCTGGTCACACCCACATTTTATGATATAGAAAAATCCAAGAGAGTTGCCTATAATCCCACATGGGTCTAGTTCATTTTGACCAATTTCCAAGTTTCTTGAATGAAAATCCACAGTGTAAAAAATTCAAATGTGAGAGTTAAAAAAAAAAAAAGGGGGTTCCGCCCACAATGGCCGACTTCCTGTAGGGCAGTGCTTCTCAAATAGTAGGGCCCGCGATGCCGGGGGGGCATGAATGACCCCGGGGATCATGCTTTTCTTTTGCCGTGCTAGAATAAAGTGTAATTGCACATCCACTACAGTAGGTGGCAGTTGCGCTGTCATTGTTAGAGTGTGAGTATTAGCTCTAGGCCATGGAATTAATACTGTGTATGCGCGCACACGCAAAGGGTTTGCACGTGTACACAGTAAAGAGCAGGAGATGGTGAACAGAGAACAAACTCCGCAAGAGGAAAGGTGTTGGATGTATAAGAATTGTTCGTTTCTGGTGCAAGCATCAAAGAGGACAAAAGACTGAAACATAGTCAGAAGGGTTTAATGAGTTCCACGCAGGTAAAGTTAACAATGAAGCACCGCACCGGACTCTCAGGAAAAGGATAGGAAGAGAGTCCTGAACTGTTTGTGTTGACAGCTTATATAGTGTCTCCCAATGTGTGTGTGTGTGTGTGTGTGTGTGTGTGTGTGAGAGGCAGGTCGTCTTCAGGTCAGCATGTTGTTACAACCTTAAGAAACCTTCAGGAAAAAACAAACAATGTGATTGTTTTAGGGTCCTTGTTTATGGCCCTCTCAGGTTGGAGGTCACACATCCCTTGGTGAATAGGGGCCACAGATAAGAAGTTGCAAGCCCAGATCATAGGTGTTATCTTCTTGTCCACAGTCCTTGTAGTCTCCAGCTGGTCTCCATAGCATCCTGGTGATCCCCCCTGCATTCCATATCCACTGTTGGGCACGAGTTATTTACTTCTAGCATTAGTAAATCAAGAAACCAGTTTGGAGTAGTGCTGCACTGCTACAAAAATCCTTACAGATGCTATCGTCGCCGATAGACTTGCGGTTGTGGACTTTCCATTACCATAACTCCGCAACCAACTGTGCTTCATGTAAATTCAAACAGTGTCTCAAAGCAGAGGCATGGCGCTCTTTACATATTTTACCTTCATTACAGTAATCTGCCTCTATTGTCCCTCGAAGATGACGAATGTGAGCGCAGGTGCTGCAGGGATTTTCCCAGTCGCTTATTCAGTGCGTCAAAGAAAAAAACACGGATGGATATGAAAAATAGAGGTAGTTGTGTGAAAAAAATGCAGTATATTCTGATACTTCCTTTAACATGATGTTTATGGATGAAAAAAGAATAAAAGTCTAGGTATACTGGTCTATAGTGTGCTCAGTGCTTAAAGGGTTAATCGAAAACAGGACGAATATTGCCAACAATCATCCCGCTTTGTTAAAGTCACTTCAGTAAAGCAGCGAGCACTTAAAGTCATTTTTTTATTGTAAGTTGATCCATATTTATGTTTTTTTGTTTGTTTTTGTTTTGCTGTTATATAGTACTTACAACCATTTTATAGACAAATAATTGAGAAGCACTGCTGTAGGGTTTAGGGTGGGGTCATAATAACGATGATTAAGGTCTGTCATTGCTGCAATGTATTTTGATTTTTGAGGTGGCGTTGTTGAGTCATTTTGAAACGTAAATTTTTTTTGAACATCAAAATAATACATTTTTCACCAACCTTGAATTTTGGATCCAATAAAACTGACTTTTTGTTAACATTCATGGGGTCAAAAATGGCCTCAATCCGGCAACCAAAATAATAAAGAAGAAAAAGAAGAATTAAAACTGCAAGCAGTGATAAAGGCCCTCGCCGCCCCTTGTGACTGCGAGGTGCATGCCACCGCAAAGATCCTGCCTCTCATTCCTGCTTACATCGCCCCCCCTCCCAAAAACAGTGACTGAGTATTACTACTCCATTCATTATTCCAAAGAGACCATTTCTGACATTGTCACGCCTATATGGTTGGATTTGGATTGTTTTTTTTCATCCCACTTAACCAAAACCCATGTATTTCTATGACAAATGTTGGACGTTGCCATGGCAACAGGATTGCCAATAAAGGTTTGTTCTTATTGACTTTTTTGTTCAGTATGGGAACAAGGATGACCATGCCAAATTTTAAAAGTAATTTTTTGGGTCCCATTCAAAATTTTAAGGGGGCGCTGTGGAGCAATGTAATGTTTGACCTATGTAAATTGAATATCATTGTGTTCAGATGAACATTTTGAACAATATATGTATTAATGCCGGGAAATGGGACACTGCATGTTTCAGTTACACGCGATGTAATCCTTCAGAAAATAGCTTTTTTCTTCGCAGGCTGGCCACACCCACAATTTATAATGTAGAAAAATCCAAGAGAGTTGCCTATAATCCCACATGGGTCTAGTTCATTTTGGCCACATTTTAAGTTTGTTGGATGAAAATCCAGAAGGTAAAAAATTTTAATGTTAGAGGTAAAGTTTTGAAAAAATTGGGTTCCGCCCACAATGTCTGACTTCCTCTAAGGTTTAGGGTGGGGTCATAATATAATTGTTTACTTGTCTCGACATGTTCTATGTTTGTACAAAATTTCATTTGTCTACGATGAAAAAGGTCTGTAATTGCCGTAATGTATTTTGAATTTTGAGGTGGCGCTATTGAGTCATTTTGCAACATAAATTTTTTTGAACATCAAAATAGTGATTTTTTTTTTCACCAACCTTGATTTTAGGTCATGTTAGGTCAGTTGGATTAGTGCAGAGCATCTATTTAGTCTACAACAAAGTCCAGTACGCTGAACCCCATTCATTTCAATGACACATTTATTACGTTACCACGGTAACATGGTTGCAGATAGAGCTATGTTCTCTTTGGCTTTTTTGATCCGTATGTCAACGGGGATGTATGTGCCAAATTTCAACTGTCTATGAGAAACTTTATCAAAAAAATTAATTGGGCTTGTTAGGGGGCGCTACCGAGTCATTTTTCAATAATTTTACGTGCGAATTTCAAAAAACAAAAATTTTCACCAATCTTGAATTTTAGGTACAATAAAATTTACTTTTCTTTAATGTTGAGGGGGTCAAAACTGGCTTCAAAGTATAATAATAATGGCATTTTTTTTCCCACCCATTATTTTTTTTCTAAACTATGAAAGCTAGTCATATGACTTTCTCAACGTATGCCCCATCAGAAATAAGGTGCCTGTGAAGTTTTTCACAAGTCCACAACAAATCGATTGTCTTCTACAAATTTTTGAAAATGAAAATTGAAGAAGGCGCTAGAGCCATTTTGAGTGATAGCGCCTTTATTTGCATATCATTGCGTTTAGCTCACAAATGTGCTTAAATGCTGTATTAGCGTTTTCCCAACATATAATGTGTGAAATGTAAATTTACTATCCTTTGCTCTGAACAATCCACTCGATCCACTCGTTCCTCTATGAACAGAAATTGCATTGTCCCAAAAAGATCCTTGGCCTTTGCTCAATCGGCTTTTTCCTGTCAAACCATTAGGCAGTGGAATCTGCTTCCAAACAGTCTGAAATTGTCTGTGGATTTTAATAGTTTTACTAGGAATTTGAAAAAGTACATTTTAGATAATCAAATGTGTCCACATCAGTCTAATTAGTTGGTGCTGCCCTGTCACTGTATATACCTGATTTTTATATTAGTCTGGACTGGGTGGACATGGGGTAATTTGTGTTATTATATTGTTGTATGGCAAATTGGTAATCATATATTGTAATTGTTTATTGACATGTGTTTTTAATGTGTGTTCACCTGCCCAGGGACTGCAGATGGAAAATAGCAGTAGCTAAATCTGATACAAATCATCTTTTCCTTGTAAGATTAATTAATTTGTATATGGTCCCTGACAAATAAAGAATAAAGAAAGAAGAAAAAAAGAGAAATATTTTTTTGAAATATTTCAAAAATTGCGATTTTTGTTGAAAATTCATCATGACCATGCCCAAAGTCATATTCAAAATATAATTGTTAATCTTTAATCACACATGGGCTTAGTGAATTTTGAAAATTTGAAGTATTTGTGATGAAAACTGTGTGAGGAGATGTCCTGAATGTGAGGGTGTGCACTTTTGTCATTACAAGGTTTGATCCAATATGGCCGACTTCCTGTATATTTTAGGGTGGGGCCATAATATCATTTTTGCCATGTCCTGTTTTATTTTTTGATGCAAGTTTCAGATTTTTACGTTGACTTTTTTCTGAGTCGGGCTCCCATTGGCCCAATGAAAATCACAGTTTGAGGTGGCGCTACTGAATCGTCTTTCATTATTTTTTCTCAGGTTCTTCAGGGACAATTAGAGCTCGTCGAGTTCTAATTTTTGATACCACTCACTGCCATGTCGGGGTGTGTTTTACTACTTGATTTTTGTCAATTTCCGGGTTTCGGGCGCGGTTTTAATGAGTCCCTCGCCGGGACGTTGTCCCAGGCTCGGGCCTAATAATGGAAACTCATTTTCCACCCATTTTTTTTCTCCTAAACCATAACAGCTAGAGTCATGTGATTTTCTAGCATTGTTCTCCATCACAAATAAGGCCCCTATGCATTTTTTCACAAGTCCAAGACAAATCGATAATCTTCTATGAATTTTTGAAAATAAAATTTGAAGAGGATGCTAGAGAGTCAATTTGTGAGAGAGCGCCTTGATTTGCCTATCATTGTGTTCAGCTCACAAATGTGCATCAACGCTATATTAAAGTTTTCTGGACAAAAAAAATGCGTGAAAGAGAAATGTTCTATTGAAATATTCCAAAAATTGCAACTTTTTTGAAAATTCACCGTGACCACACCCAAAGTCATATTCAAAATGTAATTGATAATCTTTTATGACACATGGGTTTAGTGGGTTTTGGCCAAATTTGAAGTGTTTTGGATGAAAACTGGGCAAGGAGATGTGATGCGAGTGTGTGCATTTTGTCATTCTTTGGTTTGATCCAATGTGGCTGGGGCCATAATATCATTTTTGTCATGTCCTGACATGTTCTATTTTTTTGTTTCGGGCTCCCATTGGCCCAATAAAAATCAAAGTTTGAGGTGGCGCTACTGAGTCATCTTAGGTTATTTTTTCTCTGGGTCTTTAGTGACAATTAGAGCTCGTCGAGTTCTAATTTTTGATACCACCCACTGGCATGTCGGGCCGTATTTACTACTAGATTTTTGCAATTTTCCGGGACGCGGTTTTCCTTGCCGGGACATTGTCCCAGGCTCGGGCCTAATTAATTCCATTTTATTAAGCTATTAGAATTGTCAACTATGCAGATTACTATGCCGCAATAAATGCTCCTTTTTTGTTTAGTTTTTTTTTAAATAAAATTAAACACATTAAAATTATATGATCTTAATGATGTTAATATTGCAATTATGATGTTTAATACACATAGCAATATGCTCCGTCAGTGTATCCCAAAGATATTCAATCCCAGAGAGAGTAGGTGCAATCTGAGAGGATCTTGCGGAAAGCTAATGTGAGAACCAGCCTAAAAAGTCCTCCATTAAAGGAGTTAATTTATGGAACAGCCTGGATGAAACATTAAAAGGCTCAAACAATTAACACATTAAAAAAAAATACAAATCCAGTATCATTGGAAAATATAAAGAACCAGAATAAATCATGTAGCTTACTTTTTTACTTACTATTCAACCCTTAACGACCCTGCTATTCTCATATGAGAACAATGGCTATTACCATACTCCTAAACAAGTAAACAGAACCGTCACTGTTCACATTGACCACTGGCTCCTGAAAATGCTTTGTTTATTAATTTGATAGTTTCTTTTATTGAGTTTCAGAAGGTTTAAAAACTTTTTGGCAGTGTTTACTAAAGTGTGCATTGTGTCACTATGGCAACTGCTGAATACATATAGGCCTAAAACCCAAGGTCAGCCGCATTCATATCACACTCGTCCCGCTCCAGAGTGCAAGTGGGGCTGCTCCGAGATCTCCTGTTTCAAGCTCTCTTGGTTCAGGCATTTAGTCCAGAATGCGACTGTTGGGTTCACAACGACCCAAGCATACCGCTTGACCTAAGTGGTGACAGTGTGAGAATGACGTAGACGACTTGGACTTAGATGTTTGCATACATAGATTTGTGTTGTAGGTTCTGTCAAGCTCTCAATTGTTTAAACTGTAATATATTGCTATAGATATGTATATATAAGGCTGCTATCTCAGTTTTTGGCCAAAGTACTGAACTGAAGTTGAAAAAGAACGACTGCTGGCCAATCATAAACTTTCCCTGAGTTACTCTCCTAATGAAGATTAGACCATGTGTCTCTGAGCAGTTATTAGTTGGCCAACATCTGTTGTTTTTAACCACAACCTCATGCATTGTGGGGTGCAAGCATGTTTAGCTGGTCTTCTCTCAAACAACAACCAACATGATGGGATTATTTTGTTTTTTTTTCCTCCATCATCTGCGTCCACTCCAGTCCAGTGCAGGTATTTAGTCTGACTGTCCAATGGCCATGTGGGTTTTAGATTTGCTATGTGAGTTAATGGCTAAATGTGTTTCCATCTTTCCACATTCCAAAATTTGCTTTAATTGTTACGAGCTTAAATCAAAATCCACCTGAAGCGTACAAATAAACTTTTATGCCAATTAAGGGTTCCAAATTTGATATTTGTTCGTTTCCACCATGCGTTACTTATGGCAACCTTCAAAATGCACATTAAAAACAAGGTGACGGTAAACTGAAATGTAAACTGCTTAACTAATGCAAGAATTCCATGCATTTCAAAACATGTTTGCAGAGGTCTAAACTACATTTTTTCTATAAAATGACAAGATATTTAGTTTTTTTTCCAAAAACATTCTATGTAATTTCTGCCTTTGCGATTTGATAATTTTACCAACTCCCATTGCAATAATGATATATTGTGCAGCCCTACAGTGGGGAAGGAAGGTTTTAAGCCATTATATTTTGGAGTTTGAAATAAAAGTTCCTCTGCTTATTTGAAGCAGAGTTATAGCTTTTACCGTGATGTGAAAAGTTTAAGAACTTCTCCATTAGAACAAGAACCACCACAAGAAAATATTGGACTTTGGAATACCTCCCCATCTAACTGTGGTCGGACTATTCCAGGTTCATATCATGTCATTGCTACAGTAGTTTTCAACAAGGACAGAGGTGTGTCGCAGACCAACTTTTGTGCCATCTCAATAACTCACCGTACAGACTGCACCCCATGCAGTTTGGCTTTAGAGCCAATCATTCCACCGACACGGCTACCTGCTTTTTCATTGAAGGTGTAAAATCTAAAATGGACAAAGGGGGCGTGGTCGGTGCCATTTTCCTTGACTTGAAAAAGGCATTTGACACTATTAATCACAAAATTCTTATCTCAAAATCTCACAATTTAACTTCTCATTAGATGCTTGAAATTGGGTCAAATCTTATTTACAACATAGAACGCAAGCAGTTAAAGTTAATAACACACTGTCGTCTCATCTGGCATACAATGTTGGAGTCCCCCAGGGATCTATCCTGGGACCGATCCTGTTCAGCCTTTACATCAATGACTTGCCAACAGTGTGCACTGGATGTGAGGTACAAATGTACGCACACGACACTGTGATCTATGTACATGGAAAAAACAAAGATGAAACTGCTAAAAAACTGACTGAAACTATGGTCCACATCAAATTGGCTGACTGAATCATGTCTTCATCTAAATGTTAAAAAAACTGAATGCATGTTTTTTACAAAAAGATCATCAACTTCCTCAAATCTGGATGTTTACGTTGTAGGTGAAAAAATAAGCATTGTGACACAATATAAATATTTGGGTGTTGTGTTCAAACCTTACCTTTAAACAACATATAAAGAAAGCCACTCAAACAGTGAAATTAAATATAGCAAATTTTAGACATATCAGGCATAATTTAAACCAAGAAGCTGCAAATTTATTTTTTAATGCAATGATAATACCACACCTGACCTACTGTGTCACCTCCTGGTCCCAGGGCTGCAAGACGACAATGAAACCAATCCAGTCGGTCTATAAACAGGCTCTCAAAGTCCTGGATATGAAACCTTTTCGCCATCACCATTGTAAAGTCTTGAGCAAACATAAACTTTTAAATTGGGACAATTTAGTAAAATTTCAGGAATGCGAACTTAGTCTTTAAAATCCTCCATGGCCTTGCTCCTCCTCCACTCTCTAAATTTTTTACGCAGAGTGGCAGAAACACCAGAGCTGCTGCCACAAAAAAATCTAGTTGTGCCTCTGAGAAAAAGCTCATTTGGCCAGTCTGCCTTCTCCGTTCGAGCTGTCCAGTTTTGGAACACTGTCCCGCCTCACGTCAGAAGTGTGGAGTCACTCAGGACTTTTAAAATCATGGTAAAAAAAAATGGTTACTTCTAAATCAAGCCTGTGATCACCAAATATGAAATTGTGCTGCCATGTTCTGCCTCATCTGTTCTGTGTTATGTCTGTAGATTTTGTCTTTGTCACAGTGTTTTACAAATTTCCTACTTACGTGCACTAACTTTTAGAACATTTTAACCAAACTATTTATACTAACTTAGAATAAAATACAAAGTTGGTATAAAATACAAACTTTGTATTTTATACTAACTTTGTATTTCATACTAACTTTGTATTTTATGTGTGGTGGCATTTTACATTCTTGCCTTAGGGACTGCAGTTGAAAACTAGCTGTATAGCTAATACTGGTGCATTTACAGAAATGTTAATTAATGTGCATTGTCCCTATTCAAATAAACTAATAAATAAATGAAAAATAAATAAATAAATAAACCAAGACACACCACACTTGCACAAATTGCCTCAGTTAATCTGTTTTGTATCTGCAAAGTATCAATACAGCTGACTGCAAAAGCGTTCAAACAGGACAGTGTCCCCATCTTGTGAATTTTCATGCTTCCAAGTCACTGTGGGACCAGTCTGATATGATTGCAAAGGTTTAAAAAAAACGTAATATTGTTCTATTCTTCCTCCTCTTAACTGTTCAGTGGGCGTGTCCACCTGAAGCAGGACTCAGAAGGAGATGCCTCATTGGTCATCTCTGCTCTGCAGCTCAATGACACAGGCCTTTACCGCTGTGAGGTGGTGGGGGGCCTGGAGGACCAGAGCACCTCCGTCTATCTGGAACTACAAGGTAACCACACCCTGCACCCATTGCAAAATGATTCCACAGCAGTTTTCAAAAACCAATAAAAAACTTTCAATATTAATTACGTGAGGATTAAACAACAAGGAACAGTGTGTCATACTGATGCGAAGTCTAGAACACCACGAGTGTTGTTACTCCGCAGCGTGCATTAAAACAGTATAACGCATTACTTTGAGTTGTTTAATCCACTTTTACCATGGCCCCACCAACTGAAAATAGGTCACATTCACCGTATTTTGCATACTATACGTTGCTCTGGAGTATAAGTTGCACTAGTGAAAAAGTGCATAATAATGAAGGAAAAAACATAAGTCACACTATAAGTCGCATTTTTTGGGGAAATTTATTTTACAAAATCCAGGATCAAGAACAGACATTTTATCTTTAAAGTTATAATAATAACAATAAAAAAAAGAGAATAGGGTGAATAGCGGTACAACACGCTAATGTAACTTATTTACCAGTATATTTGTACATGAAGCATAGACAATGAACTGAATAAGTGTCTGGTGTGTTTACGCAAGATATTAACAGTTAATCAGATGCACTACGCTAACGTAGCATATGCTTGTCCACAAACACGAGACGCGTTCTTTTTACTGATGATTACTGTGGTCTTACTTCATCACAGTTCACACCGTAGAACTAGCAACACATAAAATATAAGCTCTGGCTCATTTATATATACACGCAAAAATGCATATGAATGCACGGAAAATATACATACTACTTTGGCCTGCTAGTGAACAAACTGGTGAACTGAAAACTTGATATTTTACTTTTCAATTGTTTCTTAAATAGTGCTCTTTCGGGTAAGACTTCGCATTAGCGTAAAAGGTAAAACTACCGAAAGGTAGTTTTCGTGACCTTTAACTAGATTTATGATAAACTTAATTTTTTATTTGGAACAATATTATAAATGTTATCACCTTTATGGTCTTATAAATGAAGGGGAAATAAATAAGGGGAAATTAAATATGAAATGTATAAAAGAAAACGAGTCAAGTAAATTTTCTTACAGGTATTACAAACACACCAGCGCCATCTATTATACATGTTACAGTTCACTTGTTTGACCACAAGTGAACTGTAACATGTATAATCTACCTCTAACACATATTTATTCAGCTACATGAAGCATAGACAACAAACTCAATAATTGTCTGGTATGTTAACGTAAGATAATAACAGTTAATCAGATAACTAAAGCTTAAAAAATAAGCAAAAAATGTTACTCTCAATCTCACTCCAAATCACTAAATCCATTGAAGTCTTCATCCTCAGTTTCGCTTCCAAACATGTCCGCCAACTTCGGAAGTCGATGAAGCGTCGCTTCTGCATGGCTGCCATACTGGTACACAAGCCTAGAGTGTCCATGCACAGCAGTCAGTGTGACAATAACGAAGATGTGAAATTATATATTTTAATAATTTCACATATAAGTTGCATCTGAGTGCAAGTTGCAACCCTGGCCAAACTATGAAAAAAAGTGCGACTTATAGACCTTTTAGCTGTCTGTGGATGTTCAAAGCAGTAGTTAATCCTGTTTTAGTTGAAGCTAGTCCCTACTAACAGTAGTTCATTTGTTTACCTCTTGCTACTGTGATGCTCACAGTTAATATTTTTGGAGAATAAGCTCCTTAAGGTTTGAAGATACCATTTTGAAGATACCCTTGAAAGCAAGACGGCCCATCTTGCTTTCAAGGGTATCTTCAAAATGACAACAGCATAGTAATATGTAGGGCTGGGTATCACCAAGAAGTTGCCGATACGATACGTACCTCGATACACAGTCCACGATACGAAATGTATCTCGATACAGTGCCATTTCGATACGATACGATTCGATATGATATATTTCAAATCGATACGATGCGATTCAGAAAAAAATAAAGGCCTTCAACCTTACTTAAATGATCAACCCAATTTTCACAAACAAAAAACAAAAAAAGGTGCATTTATCTTCCATTTATTGAAGATTAAAAAACACAATGAAGTGCTTTTTGATTAATGCATGTTTCTAACTAGAGGGAGGAAGGCGGTTGAAACATTTTTTCTGACATTTTCGTTTCTCTTGCTTCTCGCTTCTCTTCACCTGTAAAGAGTAACGTCTGGGGGGAATATCGATATAGATACTAGGAAACAAAGAATCGATACCGTATCGATTTTAATAATATCGATACATATCGGTGTATCGATATTTTAGCACACCCCTAGTGATATGATTAACTGTTGCCGGGCTACCTTTGCGGTTATACAGAAATACATTTGTGTCATGTCCAAAAACTTGGCATTTTGTTTAAATTGTAATCATTTTATAAATATGTTTTACTATCAATGTAAAGGCTGCTGTCTTGCCACAGCACTGCACTGATGTCATGTTAAACTTGTGCACAGCATTGGGCATACATAAACTCCTTGAGTTTCTCCATTCATGAAAATTAGACTGTTAATGTGTCTCAGGAAAAGTTATTAGTTGACCAACATCAACCAGCATGATAGGATTGTTTTTGCTTTGTTCACCTGCGTCCACTATGGTTCGGTGCAGGTAGTAGTCTAATGGTTATGTGTTTTTTATAGTCACTTGTTAACTTATGCGACTAGATGCATTTCCACCTTCCAAAATGCACTTTAACTGTTATGTACTGTTAACTGTGCATAAATCAAATCTACCTGAAGCGAGCGAATAAACTTTTATGTTAATTATTTGGCATGTCCATCTCCTTTTACTTAAGCAAATCTTCAAAATGATTATGGCATTTAAAACAAGGTGATGGAAATGCAGCTAATGTGCATTAACAAGAAGACTGAGTTTTAATCAGTACCATTCAAGTAAAAAAAAAAAAAAATAAAAAAAAATATTCCTCTAAACCAGACTGATAGGATTGGCTGTAGACCTCTCCATTAAAAACACCCAAGTTGATTACTGACCATATTTCTTTTTTCCATACCATAATTACTGGAATAGTTGGAATAAAAATAGAATCGGAATACAATTTTAAACTTGATTTCAATTCATTTTTGTGTCTGTTTGAAAATACCAGATTTTGTGCATTATTTAATGTTTTGGCCTTCAAATTACAATAACTTCAAATTATAAACCAGATGTTACGTCCTCACAGTTACTCTTTAAATTACTGTTTCTTGTAGTAATTTTCCCAAATACTTTTATAATTTTTATTATTTTCTTCTAACTTTTGGACCACTACTTTGCACTTCTACTTGAGATTTTTTTTTTCTTACTCTTACTTGAGCAAAAGTTTTGGCTACTCTACCACCTCTGGATGAATTGTATAGAAAGTATGGTGTGATGGAAAGTATATTCATGTTGTGTCTTTAAATGATGATCACATGAGTGAGATCACATCAGTCTGTCACACCCAGATCAGATATTAACATGTGTGAAGACTCTGTCTCCATCCCACAGGAAACTTGTGGTTGTTCTACCTGTCTAAGTGTAAAAGTTCATTATTTCATGGGTGTGAAACAAAAGTCATTCTGCTTTGAAATGTATGTAGCATTGTCATTCTGGTATAAAATGGCCCGACCTCAGATGCTAGGGAGTTGGGGTGGAGACTGGAGGACAGACTGGGGGAGATGCCAAAAGGCTGCCAGTCTGTGGCCAGGGCAGGTCTGTACCCTGTCCTGTCTGTATCTGCTGTAACAAAGAATAAACCCTTTTTTTCTGTATTTCAAATACTCGCCAAGCTTCGCAAATGGATTACTTTTCATCGAGAATTGTAATTTTTTTTCCACAATAATGGTATTTTATAGCATTGTCCTATTTTTTCTTAATCAGTGAGTACATTTACATGGCTACTAATAATTATGTAACCCAGTAATTACATCTGATGTGCCTGTTAACCACTGTATTTTATGAGTAACTGATATATTTAGACAAAAAGTACAATACATTTAAAATAACTCATTGTCAAAACCCGCACAGGTGTGAACCTAAAGAAATCCTATTACTCACAACAGATATAACCATTTGACATTTCAATAATCTGATATCTCCAGAAATCAGATTATGATCAGATATTTGGTGTTTATGTAAAGCTAGTCACTGTAATCCTAACTCCTTAGTATGTCTCTCCTTGCTCCAGGGGTGGTGTTCCCGTACCAGCACCCTCAGGGCCGATACCACCTTAGCTTTGGGGGGGCTCAGCAGGCCTGTGCCGAGCAGGATGCCACCCTGGCCACCTTCACCCAGCTGTACGACTCCTGGAGAGAAGGGCTGCACTGGTGTAATGCAGGCTGGCTGGCAGATGGCACTGTGCAGTACCCCATCACCCATCCCCGTGCAAAATGTGGGGGGCCTAGAGTGGCCCCTGGGGTTCGCAGCTATGGCAAGAGACATCCACACCAGCACCAGTACGATGTGTTCTGCTTCTCCTCGGCCCTCCCAGGTACTATGAAGGAGTTATTTTCGTTTAGAACCATATGATCGGACGCTTGTGTGTGTGTATGAGTGTGTGTGTGAGTCTGTCAAATTTTATTCTAAATAATGAGAGTTATGTCAGTTATGGCTGGATCTTTTATAGCCACTCAGAAGACAAATCAGAAAATGGCATAAAATAGGCCCTTTAACCACTTACCGTTCCGAGGGCCCGCCCGCGGGCCGTCGCCTTTTCTTTACAACTTTACAGCAATGTACATTTACTTCTGCGTCACCCACACAAACAATCTACACATCAAATGAAAGCTACGGATCTCATCTTTCCGAATATGTAAACAATTTTCACCTAAAGTCACCACAGTGCTGTCAGGAAAGCGTTTTTACAGAAAAGCCAAAAATGCGGATTTGGACTTCACTTACCTTTGAGGGCTCTGGTTCTGTCAAACATCAACATATTTCCACAATATCGGTCTCTGGACCTCTTTCCGTAGAGGTCCAGAGAATATAATCCAGCCAAGAAATTATGTCCACAAAATAACTTGGATCCTCCATGTCCAATCTGCTGCAGGAAAGTGAAATCTGCTCCGTCATTTTTTTGCATTTCTTTTGTCAATTTCAGGCATAACAAACTTCAGACAGCTGTAAGCAGACGCAGCAGGCCCAGTGCGTAACGAAAGTAAATGCATCACGGCATTTCGTGCGTAAAGCGTGCGTAAAATTACGCACTGTGATTTTGCAACAGTTTTGCGTTCTAAACACGATGAAACGGATAAAACAAAGGCAGTACTCGATCGAAGACACTGTGGATGTTTGTACAAGTTATACCAGAGGCATCTCGGACCCGGAGCGGTTCATGGCAGATTCCACGGTGGACTCAGAAGTGGAGGAGCTTATTTTTTGATGGACTGGATGCTGTTCTGGATCGGTAAGCCTGGTTCATTCTGTTATTTACATAATTGTAGATAAAATATATCGTGTGTAATCATTAGCATCACTTCTGTGCATAGTGCGCATTGGAACCATGCGTCTGGCACATTTGTGTTTATCTGTATGAATTATACTTCATTTGTTTATTGATTGAAAGGTGTTTTATTCTGCAGTTTACATTATTGCAAGTAAAAATATAAGATGTGCACAGAATAACATTTACATTTACATTTAGCTGATCAAGATGGTGTATAGTTTAGCTTTACTGTACACAGTAGAGTACAGTAGTTTTACTGTACACAGTAGAGTACAGTAGTTTTACTGTACACAGGTAGAGTACAGTGTAGAGGCACAGCTCCACTCCATGTGTACATTCTGCATCATTGTGCGTCCTTAACTGTTTGTGTGTGATGATTATGAATATGTATATGATATAATATTACGTCACGCCTCTCAATTTTGTACTTTGTTGTTACTAATGTGTTTTTCTCTAGGCACATGGGTGACGTTATCAGATGCTCTCATCGGCTGTTACCAGGTTTTGCACAAAACAGAGCAATGGCATTTTGGCAAAGACATTTTTTCACCATTTTGTGG
>JAIEZT010000021.1:20960062-20965062 GCA_019594935.1 Periophthalmus modestus | reverse complement strand
GAAAAACTCCAAAAACCCAGTGGGAAAAGGAGAAACCTCGAGGAGAACCACAGTGAGGGAGAGACCACTCCCATGGACGGACAGGCTTTAGATGAACTAGATGCGCCTTAGTCCTGGACACAAGTCTGTAGGGCCAGAGCCCACTCAGTGAGGGTCCAGCCATCACCGGACGGTCAGGAGGGCATCTAGAGTCCAGCCATCACCGGACGGTCAGGAGGGCATCTAGGGCCCAACCATCACCAGACGGTCAGGAGGGCATCTAGGGCCCAGCCATCACCAGACGGTCAGGAGGGGATCTAGGGTCCAGCCATCACCAGGCAGTCAGGGGCCAGGCATCTGAAACAGTTACACTCCCCAGAGGGGAGCGGGACAGCGGACAACATGTGAATAGCAATGAACAAACTGAATAGTAAATGTTGATAGGGAAAATGGGAGGAAAAATAGGATAGTGCTCAGGTTACCATATTTCCCCCATCATGGCTATCCCTAGGCAGCCTAACTAAAACTACAGGGCTTATTTCTGGTCCTAGCTAGCCTGACCATAAGCTATTTCAAAAAGAAACGTTTTAAGCCTGGTCTTAAATTTAGAGACTGTGGGGGCCTCTTTAACATGGCAAGGGAGCTGATTCCATAACACAGGAGCTTGGTAAGTGAAAGCTCTCCCTCCTACTGTGCTTTTAGTCACTCTAGGAACCACCAATAGTCCAGCATTTTGGGAGCGGAGTCTCTGTTTGGGTGGTATGGTACTATAGCATCTTGCAGATACAACGGGGCCATGCCCTTTATGGCTTTATATGTCAGGAGGAGAACTTTGAATTTAATTCTGAACTCGACAGGAAGCCAGTGAAGGGACTCTAGCGCTGGGGTGATGTGCTCTCTTCTCTAAGTTCCTGTTAGGAGCCTGGCTGTTGCATCTGCAACTAGCTGAAAGCTTTTTATAGAGCTTTTAGGGCAAGCGACTAGTAAGGAGTTACAGTAATCTAGCCTTGATGTAACAAATGCATGGATAAGTTTTTCAGTGTCACTTTTAAACAAGATTTTTCTGATTTTGGCAATATTACCCAGGTGAAAGAAGACTGTTCTACAGGCTTGGTTTATAGGTGGTTTGAATGAGAGAGCTTGTTCAAACAAGACTCCAAGGTTCCTTACAGTAGATGTGGAGGCAACACTGACACTGTCCAGAGTAACTTTCTGGTCAAACAGAGAGTCTCGCAGGCTTTTGGGGCCTAGAGTAATGACTAGGGATGGGACGATATATGATAATATTGTGAATCGCGATAGAAACGGCCCGCAATAAATCGTTCGTGGCATTTTTCCAAATCACGATTGATTATAATAGTCTTTACGGCGCCAGACTGCCTCATGTTTCTGGTTTCAATACAACGTTTTGATGCTAGTTTTGGTGTTTGCTCACAAGGGGGCGCTCTGTCACAACAATGACACTTGTTGTGTCTGTGCCTGAGTCTGGTGCAGAGTCTGGTGCCGAAAAAAAGTTGCGGGTCCGAGGGCAAAACACGAGCAACATGCACGCGCATTTACGAGACAAACATTCTGCAGTGTTTGACAAACTTGAGCTGAAAATATTCATCCTAAGTGACTAAACTATTGAATGTAGATTGTGTTGTGTGTAGTAGCTAAACAGCATTTTACAGAAACACACACAAAATATGTATTTACCTACAACCATGTCAATAGCAGAATAAACCACGCTTACCGATTGTGAACGGCATCCAATCCATCAAAAATAAGCTCCTCTCATCCTGAGTCCACAGTCGTCTTCACTCTGACACGAAGCGTTCCGGGTCAGAGATGCCTCTAGTTTAACTTATACAAACATCCACGTGTCCTCGTACTTCCTTTGTTTTGTCCGTTTTGTCTGTTTCATCATGTTTAGAAGCAAAACAACAGCGAACAGCGATAGAATGCACCGCATTAACACGCTTCGTTTACTCGGTAAAGTCCGTCTGTTTACGGAAAATCTCGGCACGTCACACAATGAGCTCTGCTGCTCATTGGCTGTAAGGAGAAAACATCACTAAACGTGTGTGATGTGATTGGTTGATTCTACACGGGGAAGAGTGGGTCGTGAACTTTCAGTCGCATGTAGCACTGATTCACTGTTTGCGGCTCCAGTGACCCACAACCCTCCACCTTATTGGACAACACTGGTGTCAAACCTGTGTTTAGCTCTGAGAAACAAAGGCCGTGTCCCAATTCGTTACATGCAGTGTTCCATGTACTGTTCGAAGTGCAGGTCGAAGTACCACCTGACTTAAATGCGACTTAAGGGCACTTTGGTGAATTTTTGGTGAATTGAGACACGGCCAAAGTCGGCGCTGTCTTAAGTTTATTATGCCTGAAATCGACCAACGAAATGCAAAAAAGTGACGGAGCAGATTTTGCGTGTGGAATACTTTCCTGCAGCAGATTGAACATGGAGGATCTGACTTATTTTGTGGACATGATTTCTTGACTGGATTATATTCTCTGGACCTGTCCGGAACGAATGAGAACGACTTTGTGGAATATGTTGATGTTTGACAGAATCAGAGCCTCAAAGGTGAGTGAAGTCCAAATCCGCATTTTTGGCTTTTCTGTACAAACGTCTTTCCTGTCAGCTCTGTGGTGATTCTAGGTGAAAATTGTTTGCATATACGAAAAGAGGAGCTGTAGCTTTCATTTGATGTGTAGATTGTTTGCGTGGGTGGCGCAGAAGTACATGTACATTCCTGTAGAGTTGTAAAGTAGGCCCGGGCCGTCGGAACGTTAACAAATGAATAATTTCCGCGATAGTATCGTGAATCGCGATTTATTTTGGTCACAATAATCGTTAGTCTAAATTTTATATCGTCCCATCCCTAGTAATGACCTCTGTTTTTTCTGGGTTAAGAAGCAGATAATTAAGTGTCATCCAGGTTTTTATGTCCTTCACACAGGCACTAAGTCTGTCTACTCGATCAGACTAATCTGGTTTCACAAGTACAGCTGTGTGTCATCAGTATAGCAGTGGAAGTTAATGCCATGTTTTCTGATGATATTACCTAATGGCAACATATAAAGTGTGAACTGTGGTACACCGTAGGCTACTTTAGAACATGATTTACATTAACTGGTACCTATCAGACAGGTAGGATTTAAACCAGCTGAGGGCTGCCCCTCGGACACCTATGTCACATACTACCACATCTCTGTACGCTGCACTGAGGTCCAACAGAACCAAGACTGAGAGTAGTCCATTGTCATCAGCTAATAACAAGTCATTTGTGACTTTAAGTAGTGCAGTTTCTGTTCTGTGGTGAGCTCTGAATCCTGATTGAAAAGTTTCAAATAAATTATTAGCCTGTAGGTGGCGATAAAGCTGCTTAACTACAATTTTTTCAAGGATTTTTGAGACAAAGGGAAGATTAGAGATGGGCCTATAGTTGGCTAAAATATCAGGTTCAAGATTAGGTTTTTTCAGAAGTGGTTTAATCACTGCATATTTGAAGGACTGGGGGACATAGCCATTTTCTAATGAGGTATTTATTATATTAAGGACAGGATCTATAATTAGAGGGAGGATTTCTTTGAGGAGTCTGGTTGGTATAGGGTCTAAGATACAAGTTGATGTTTTTGAGGACATAAAGGCTGAAGTTATCTCTGCTTGGTCAACAGGAGTAAACCTGTCTAATGTCACTGGTGGATTTATGTGGGACATTAGTTTTACAGCCTGGGCTTGCTCAATACTAACTGTAGGAGTCATTTTGTTCAATTTGTCTCTAATTGCTGTGATTTTGTTGTTAAAGAAATTAAGAAAGTCATTGCAGCTAAGATTAGCAGGGATTGAGGGTTCAACTGTGCGGCGGCAGTTTGTCAGCCTGGCTACAGTGCTGAACAGAAACCTACTGTTGTTTTTGTTTACTTCAATTCAATTTGAAAAATATCTGGTTTGGGACTTCCGCAGAGCTTTCTTATAAGTCAAAAGGCAGATTTTCCATGCCTTTCGTGATTGCTCAGAGCGGGAGTAGCCCCATGACCTCTCTAATTTTCTGACCTTTTGTTTGAGTGAGTGCAGTTCTTCATTGTACCATGGGCCAGGAGGTCTGCGCCTAACATCCTTCTGTTTTAAGGGAGCTACAATATCAAGAGCAGTTTTCAGGGCGTACATAGATCTGTCAGCAAACTGGTCATAGATAGTTGGGCTAAAACTGTTTTTAGCCCTGTGTCTCCTCTCCCCCTCCCTCACCTGCTTGACTCCAGAGCTGGGTGGAGCCCTGGCTCCTCCCACACACACCTGCAGCCCATCAGGGCAATTGACACAGCTGCAGGAGCTTAAAAGGAGCCAGGACCCAGCTCTCCTTGCCAGGTCGTCTGCTGATTTTCACCGTGTGTCTGCGTGCTGTTCACATCACTGTTGGTCCTCATGTCTCTGCTGTGCTACCTGCCGGTGTCCTGCCTGTGTTCTCCGACCCTGTCTCCCGGTACCGGCTGTGTTTCCCGTCTCGTGTATTCCCTGCACCTCTGGACCCTGACCTGCACCCAGCTCCTCGTATGTTCTCCCGTCACCTGTTGTCTTGTTCTGTTAATAACACCCTTAAACTTGCCCCGAGTCCCGCATCTTTGGTCCGCCTCACACCCCACTTTACAACAGAACAACCTGGCCATCCACGGGCCAAGCAGACTCGGGCCGACAGAACAGACTCACTCTCCCGCTTTCCTGCCCTGTGTACCTGCCTGTCTACCCTGTTTACCTGCCTGTTTTCTGCTCCCCGCTTGGTTCCGTCCTGACCTGTCCGCGCCGGCCCTGGACCATGGCGGCTCCGCTGGACATGATCTTCCGTCCAGGGACCTCCACATGTCCTTTGTTTTTAACCGGGCCGATGTAGCTCCGCTGGACACTGTACTCCGCCCAGGGACCTCGTTGCGCCTCCTTGATTCTCGTCCTGATTCTCGTCCTGATCCTCGCCCTGCTCCTTGCCCTGTACCACGCCGTAAGCGGACCCTGTTTCTGGGCATTAATT
>JAIEZT010000021.1:20775062-20955062 GCA_019594935.1 Periophthalmus modestus | reverse complement strand
GTTTCAGAGCTTGGATCACTGTGAGGCTGGCTGGTTGGCCGATGGCAGCGTCCGCTATGCCATCACCAAACCCCGCAAGAACTGTGGGCCCCCAGAGCCAGGGGTGCGTAGCTTCGGCTTCCCCCCTCCGCAGCATAAGTATGGGGTGTACTGTTACAAGACGCACCAAGGATGATGAGAAATGATCTTTCACACTAGAAATACTTTTGACTATATTTTGAGAGAATAGCTCATGTTGGCACACTTAAACCCAGAGTTTAAGTATGACAACATGAGCCATTCATGTTGACATTTATTGAATTTAGTTTATCCGTGATTCTTGAGCAGTGGGACAAGTCCTCTTTAAAACACAGCAATTTGTAGAAAATATTTTCAAAATATCATAATTGGCATGCTTATATAATTGGCAAACTTATAATATTAAATATAAGGGAAACTATTTATTTAAACATATTTTTGACCTTATTTTTTTATTTTGATGTAAATGTAAATTCAATGTGAACCCTGGCGAAGGACACAAAAAAATTACAGTTCATCTGCTCAAAAAACATTTAAAATGTTATATTATGAGGATTTAATTTTTTTTTTTTTTAAATGCATAAGGTAAACTTGTGAAAATATTTTTCTTCAAAATGCATCTTGCCAAAGTAGCGTTCCATCTTTTTTTCTCAACACGGTCAGACATTTTCAAAAACCTCATTAAATCAGGGAGAAATGTTGTTATCTAAATAATTGAGGGGCACATTTCTTACCCTTACTCTACTGAACATAAACACTACCACACACTCTAGCAACTTTTATGCTTGTTGACATTTAAGACCAACAATGTTGAAATTTTTGCTGTCACAGCTGGAAAGTGTCAGTTCATTATGATACATTAATTTAAACAATACTGGAGTGAATCTAAGCCTTGAGTGAGGTCATTAAGGCAGATAACAAATGGAACAAACATAAATTAGATGCAGTGAACCATATTTGTTTAAAAACATGCATTTTTGTCAACTCCGTCAGTCATCAGATGGAGACGGTCAGATTTCAGGTCTGAGGCAGTAGTATTTCTAAGTAGTATTTGTGAACTTGGTTAAATTGCCGTTTCATAGTTTAAGTTGCATATAAGTACTTGAGTACAAATTAAATAACATATTGTATATTGTCAATTGTATGACAGAGTTGACATTTTAGGCTGACAAGAGTTGGACATTAGAAGATGGATGGCCGCATTGTGCTGTGTGTGCTGTCCCTTTACAAATAAAATAATAAGTTAACAAACTTACCAATTTAGGGATGAATAAAATGTTTATTTCCCGTTTTTTCTTAACAAAAATGTGTCATTGAATAGATTATTACATTCTATATTGCTTGAAATAGTACTGTGTGTTACTCCTTATATTATGAACCTGCTATATCACAATCATGTGAACACACTAGTTTGCAATGCAAAGTAAAATATGCAAGATCACCAACATTAAAATACAAATTAATGGTG
The DNA here is from genome assembly GCA_019594935.1 of Periophthalmus modestus. Taxonomy (NCBI): domain Eukaryota; kingdom Metazoa; phylum Chordata; class Actinopteri; order Gobiiformes; family Gobiidae; genus Periophthalmus; species Periophthalmus modestus. The sequence goes on along the minus strand of JAIEZT010000021.1, from coordinate 20,953,576 downwards.
GGACAGAGTAGTGGGAGAAGAAAGGGAGAGAAACTCTGGAGGATGACTGGAGAGGAAGAAGAGGTAAAAGGGTGGATGTAGACTAAGAAATGGGGTTGAGGGAGGAAGAGTGGACTTTCCTCTCCTATAGTTCTTTTGGTGGTCGGAAATGAAATAATTGTTAGTGTTGTTAAGTATATTTAGTATTAAGCTTGTAGAATCTGGAATAAAACATAGTTGTTCAGTTTTTAGCAGTGTTTACGTGAAATTTTGTCATCTCCTTCAGATCCATGCATTTGGTTGTTTTTTAATTTTGTTTTTTTGTTTTTTTTCTTTTTGCCATTTTTAAAAGGAACTTGACTCTTGCAATTGAGTTTATGTAATTTAAGTAGTAAAGGAAAACCTGATTTGTATTGATTATTTACCGAAATGTATTTTATGACATTAAAATTGAATTTACCCTTTTTTTTTTTTTTTTTTTCTATTAAGATATTGTGAAACTCAAATGTTAATGAAAGTATAACATTACAATTTAAGTTGTAATTAAACCCTTTACATTAACCCCCTACAATATAGTATGCAAGTTAAAAGTTTAGGTGAATTGTAATAAATCAAATATTTAGAACCTGTTTCTTTGCATTTCTGTACATCTCAAACCTTACTCTACAAAGATCTGTAACTCTCATAATTAGGCCCGAGCCCCCTACAGGGCGTAGGGCCTATTGCTTCCGCAACGATGAGTGCCTGGGCTTCGCCCAGGCACTCATCGTTGCTAACTGTCTTGCCGAACTTGTGCGCGCAGCGCACAAGTTCGGCTGAGGTCGCGACCTTGCCCTGATTCCACTATCCCAGCAACCCATGCCGCAGGCATGGGCCATCTTTATTACTGCTAAAATGAATGGAAGTCAATGGGAGGTCAGTGGCGGGCCCCGACGTCATGGCGAATGACGGGCGCGTCAGCGCCCGTCATTCGCCATTGACCCCACGGTGACGTGGGGAAGGTCCAGAGCTTTCAAAAAACGTATAATTTGTCATTCTAATGTTATCGGATATATTGTTTTTGCTAAAAATATTATTATTTTTTTAGGCCCGAGCCCCTACAGGGCGTAGGGCCTATTGCTTCCGCAATATTTGCTAACTGCTAACTGCTAACTGGGGTCGTGACCTTGCCCTGACTCCACTATCCCAGCAACCCATGCCGTAGGCATGGGCCATCTTTGTTACTGCTAAAATGAATGGAAATGAATGGGAGTCAATGGGGGACCGTGACGTCATGCGCCCGTCATTCGCCATTGACCCCACGGTGACATGGGGAAAGTCAAGAGCTTTCAAAAAACGTATAATATGTAATTCTAATGTTTTCGGATATATTGTTTTTGCTAAAAATATTATTAGGCCCGAGCCCCTACAGGGCGTAGGGCCTATTGCTTCCGCAACGATGAGTGCCTGGGCGAAGCCCAGGCACTCATCGTTGCTAACTGTCTTGCCGAACTTGTGCGCGCAGCGCACAAGTTCGGCTGAGGTCGCGACTTTGCCCTGACTCCACTATCCCAGCAACCCATGCCGTAGGCATGGGGCATCTTTATTACTGCTAAAATGAATGGAAGTCAATGGGAGGTCAGTGGGCGACCCCCGACGTCATGGCGCGTCAGCGCCCGTCATTCGCCAATGACCCCACGGTGACGTGGGGAAGGTCCAGAGCTTTCGAAAAACGTATAATTTGTCATTCTAATGTTATCGGATATATTGTTTTTGCTAAAAATATTATTATTAGGCCCGAGCCGGAGACAACGTCCCGGCGAGGGACTCATTAAAACCGCATCCGAAACGGGGAAAATGGCAAAAATCAAGTGGTTAACACGCCCCGACATGCCAGTGAGTGGTGTCAAAAATTAGAACTCGCCAAGCTCTAATTGTCACCGAAGACCCCGAAAAAAAATAACGAAAGACGACTCGGTAGCGCCACCTCAAACTTTGATTTTCATTGGGCCTATGGGAGCCCGACTCGGAAAAAAGTCGACTGAAAAATCTGAGACTCGCATCAAAAAATAGATCATGTCGGGCCATGACAAAAATGATATTATGGCCCCGCCCTAAAATGTACAGGAAGTCGGCCATATTGGATCAAACCCGGTGATGACAAAAGCGCACACCCTCACATTCAGGACATCTCCTCGCACAGTTTTCATCACAAACACTTCAAATTTGGCCAAACCCCACTAAACCCATGTGAGATTAAAAATCATCAATTATATTTGAATATGACTTTGGGTGTGGTCATGGGGAATTTTAAACAAAATTGCAATGTTGGGAATATTTCAATAAAATATTTCTCGTTCACACATTTTTTGTTGGGAAAACGCTAATACAGCGTTTATGCACATTTGTGAGCTGAACACAATGATATGCAAATCATGGCTTTATCTCACAAAATGACTCTTAAGCGCCCTCTTCAAATTTCATTTTCAAAAATTCGTAGAAGACAAACGATGTTTCGTGGACTTGTGAAAAAATTCACAGGGGCCTTATTTGTGATGGGGCACAATGTGAGAAAGTCACATGACTGTAGCTTTTATGGTTTAGGAGAAAAATAATAGGTCGAAAATCAGTTTCCATTATTATTATTATTATTTTGGTTGCCGGATTGAACCCATTTTTGACCCCCTGAACGTTAACGAAAACTCAATTTTATTGCACCCAAAATTCAAGTCTGGTGAAATATTTATTATTTTGATGGGCAAAAAAATTAATGTTTTAAAATGACTCAATAGCGCCACCTCAAAAATCAAAATACATTACGGCAATGACAGACCTTTTTCATCGTAGACAAATGAAATTTGGTAGAACCATAGAACATGTCAAGGCAAGTAAAAAATTATATTATGACCCCACCCTAAACCCTACAGGAAGTCGGCCATTGTGGGCGGAACCCCATTTTTTTGAAATTTTAACTCTCACGTATCAATTTTTTACGCCATGGATTTTCATTGAAGAAACTTGAAAATTGGACAAAATGAACTACTCCCATGTGGGATTAAAGGCGACTGTCTTGGATTTTTTTACGTCATAAAATGTGGGTGTGGCCAGCCTGCAAAGAAAAGAAGTTTTAAATTGCGAATAACTGAGACATGCAGCGTCATATTTCCCGGCATTAATATACGTTTTGTTCAAAATGTTGATCTGAACGCATAGATATACAATTTACATATGTCTCATATTACATTGCTCCACAGTGCCCCCTGGAAATTTTGAATGGGACCCAAAAAATTTTACTTTGTCAAAAACTTTTGAAATTTGGCATGGACATCCCTATCTCCATACTGAAAAAAAAAGCCAATAAGAACATACCTCTATTTGCAAGTGTGTTGCCATGGCAACGACCGATATTTCTCATTGAAATACATGGGTTTTGGTTAACTGGGATAAAAAAATGTACTTTGTCATTGACCATTGAAATTTGGTACACATATTCCACTCATCATACTGAACAAAAAAGCCAATGAAAACATACCTCTATTTCCAACCGTGCAGGTGTGAAAATGTCATAAATGCTCTCATTGGAATGAATAGAGTAGTATTACTCAGTCGCTGTTTTGGTGGGAGGGGCGATGTGGCAGGAACGACGAGAGGCGCGAACTCGCGCGGTCGCGTGAACCCCGCGGGTCGCAAGGGTGGCGAGGGCCTTTATCACTGCTTGCAGTTTTAATTATTATTATTATTTTGGTCGCGACTTCAAATCCATTTTTGACCCCCTGAACGTTAACGAAAAGTCAATTTTATTGGACCCAAAATTCAAGACTGGTGAAAAATTAATTATTTTGATGGTCAAAAAAATTACACTTTCAAAATGACTCAATATAGCGCCACCTCAAAAATCAAAATACATTACGGCAATGACAGACCTTTTTCATCGTAGACAAATGAAATTTGGTAGAACCATAGAACATGTCAAGACAAGTAAAAAATTATATTATATGACCCCACCCTAAACCCTACAGGAAGTCGGCCATTGTGTGCGGAACTCCATTTTTTTTGACATTTTAACTCTCACCTTTGCATTTTTTTCCGTCATGGATTTTCATTCAACAAACGTACAAATTGGTCAAAATGAAATAGGGCCATGTGGGATTAGAGGCCAATGTCTTGGATTTTTCAACGTCATAAAATGTGGGCGTGGTCAGCCTGCTAAGAAAAACACAATTTTTTTTAAGTTTAAAATTGAGCGTAACTCAAAAATGCAAGGTCCTGCTAACCGGCATTAATATACATTTTGCTCACATTGTTCATCTGAATGTATAGATATACAGTTTACATAACTGAGACAATCCCTTGCTCCACAGCGCCCCCTTGAATTTTTTAATGGAATCCAAAAAATTTTACTTTGTCAAAAACATTTGAAATTTGGCATGGACATCCCTATCTCCATACTGAACACAAACGCCAATGACAACATACCTCTATTTGCAAGTGTGTTGCCATGGCAACGACCGACATTTCTCATTGAAATACATGGGTTTTGGTTTAATAGGATGAAAATTTTACTTTGTCATAAACCATTGAAATTTTGTACATATATTCCACTCGTCATACTGAACAAAAAAGCCAATGAAGACATACCTCTATTTCCAACCGTGCAGGCGTGAAAATGTCATAAATGCTCTCATTGGAATGAATGGAGTAGTATTACTAAGTCGCTGTTTTTGGTTGGAGGGGCCATGTAAGTGGGAACGAGAGGCGCAAACTCCACGGTCGCATGAACCCCGCGGTCGCAAGGGTGGCGAGGGCCTTTATCACTGCTTGCAGTTTTAATTAGATTGAGTATTATGTTTTCATTGCAAAGTAAAGATTAGGGTTAGGGTTAGGGTTAGGGTTACGGTTGTGATTATGGTTAGGGTTGGGATCAGTTTAGGGTTAGGGTCAGAAAAAAGGATTAAGTTTAGTCTGGGGTTTGGATTAGACTAAGTGTTAGCTTCATAAGTTAGATTTAGTGTTAGGTTTTCATGAAAAAGTAAAGATTAGGGTTAGGGTTAGGTTTAGGGTTAGGGTTAGGGTTAGATTTACGGTGGGGGTTAGGGTTAGGGTTGGGATCAGGTTAAGGTTAGTGTCAGAAAAAGGATTAAGTTGAGTCTGGGGTTTGGATTAGAGTATATGTTACATTTATAAATTAGTTTTAGTGTTAGGTTTTCATTGCAAAGTAAAGATTGGGTTAGGGTTAGGGTTAGGGTTAGGGTTAGGGTTGGGGTTAAGGTTACGGTTGGGGTTAGGGTTGGGATCAGTTTAGGGTTAGGGTAGGAAAAAAGGATTAAGTTTAGTCTGGGGTTTGGATTAGAGTAAGTGTTAGCTTCATAAGTTAGATTTAGTGTTAGGTTTTCATTAAAAAGTAAAGATTAGGGTTAGGGTTAGGGTTAGGGTTAGGGTTAGGGTTAGGTTTACGAAGGGGGTTAGGGTTAGGGTTGGGATCAGGTTAAGGTTAGTGTCAGAAAATAGGATTAAGTTGAGTCTGGGGTTTGGATTAGAGTATGTGTTACCTTTATAAATTAGTTTTAGTGTTAGGTTTTCATTGCAAAGTAAAGATTAGGGTTAGGGTTAGGGTTAGGGTTACGGTTGGGGTTTAGGGTTGGGGTTAGGGTTGGGATCAGTTTTGGGTTAGTGTCAGAAAAAAGGATTAAGTTTAGTCTGGGGTTTGGATTAGAGTATGTTTTTAGCTTCATATAAGTTTGATTTAGTGTTAGGTTTTCATTCAAAAAGTAAAGATTAGGGTTAGGGTTAGGGTTAGGGTTAGGGGTTAGGGTTTTACGGTGGGGGTTAGGGGTTAGGGTTTGGGATCAGGTTTAGGTTAGTGTCAGAAAAAGGATTAAGTTGAGTCTGGGGTTTGGATTTGGAGTATATGTTACATTTATAAATTAGTTTTTAGTGTTAGGTTTTCATTGCAAAGTAAAGATTAGGGTTAGGGTTAGGGTTAGGGTTAGGGGGTTACGGTTGGGGTTAAGGTTAGGGTTGGGGGTTGGGTTGGGATCAGTTTAGGGTTAGGGTCCGAAAAAAGGATTAAGTTTAGCGTCTGGGGTTTGGAATAGAGTAAGTGTTAGCTTTATAAGTTAGATTTAGTGTAGGTTTTCATTAAAAAGTAAAGATTAGGGGTAGGGTTAGGGTTAGGGGTTGGGGTTATGGTTTTTAGGAAGGGGGTTAGGGTTAGGGTTAGGGTTAGGGTTAAAAAGGAAAAAAGGATTAAGTTGAGTCTGGGGTTTGGATTAGAGAAGGTTTAGCTTTTAAATTAGATTTAGTGTTAGGTTTTCATTGCAAAGTAAAGATTAGGGTTAGGGTTAGGGTTAGGGTTCGGTTAGGGTTGATTTATGGTTAGGGTTGGGGTTAGGTTGGGATCAGTTAAGGGTTAGTGTCAGAAAAAAGGATTAAGTTTAGTTTAGTCTGGGGTTTGGATTAGAGTATAGTGTTTAGCTTTATAAGTTAGATTTAGTGTTAGGTTTTCATTGAAAAAGTAAAGATTAGATTAGGGTTAGGGTTAGGGTTAGGGTTAGGGTTTAAGGTTACGGTTGGGTGGGGGTTGGGGTTAGGGTTGGGATCAGGTTTAGGGTTAGTGTCAGAAAAAAGGATTAAGTTTAGTCTGGGGTTTGGATTAGAGTAAGTGTTAGACATTTATAAATTAGATTTAGTGTTAGGTTTTCATTGCAAAGTAAAGATTAGGGTTAGGGTTAGGGTTAGGGTTAGGGTTAGGGTTAGGTTACGGTGGGGGTTGGGGTTAGGGTTGGGATCAGTTTAGGGTTAGGGTAGGAAAAAAGGATTAAGTTTAGTCTGGGGTTTGGATTAGAGTAAGTGTTAGCTTTATTAGTTAGTTTTTAGTGTTAGGTTTTCATTGCAAAGTAAAGATTGGGTTAGGGTTAGGGTTAGGGTTAGGGTTAGGGTTACGGTTGGGGTTAGGGTTGGGGTTAGGGTTGGGATCAGTTTAGGGTTAGGGTAGGAAAAAAGGATTAAGTTAGTCTGGGGTTTGGATTAGAGTAAGTGTTAGCTTTATAAGTTAGATTTAGTATTAGGTTTTCATTGCAAAGTAAAGATTAGGGTTAGGTTAGGGTTAGGGGTTACGGTTAGTTGGGTTGGGGTTAGGGTTGGGATCAGTTTTAGGGTTAGGGTCAGAAAAAAGGATTAAGTTTAGTCTGGGTTTTTTGGATTAGAGTAAGTGTTAGCTTTTATAGTTAGATTTAGTTTTATGTTTTCATTGCAAAGTAAAGATTAGGGTTAGGGTTAGGTTTAGGGTTAGGGTTAGGGTTAGATTTACGGTGGGTTAGGGTTAGGTTGGGATCAGTTTAGGGTTAGGGTCAGAAAAAGGATTAAGTTGAGTCTGGGTTTTTGGATTAGAGTAAGTGTTAGCTTCATAAGTTAGATTTAGTGTTAGGTTTTCATTAAAAAGTAAGGGTTAGGGTTAGGGTTAGGGTTTAGGGGTTAGGGTTTAGGGTTGCGGTGGGGGTTAGGGTTAGGGTTGGGGATCAGTTTAGGGTTAGTGTCAGAAAATAGGATTAAGTTTAGTCTGGGGTTTGGATTAGAGTAAGTGTTAGCTTTATAGTTAGATTTAGTGTTAGGTTTTCATTGCAAAGTAAAGATTAGGGTTAGGGTTAGGGTAGGGTTAGGGTAGGGTTGGGTTAGGGTTAGGGTTAGGGTTTGGGATCACGTTGAGGTTAGGTGTCAGAAAATAGGATTAAGTTTAGTCTGGGGTTTGGATTAGAGTGTAGGTGTTAGCTTTTATTAGAGTTAGATTTAGTGTTAGGTTTTCATTCAAAAGTAAAGATTAGGGTTAGGGTTAGGGTTAGGGTTAGGGTTGGTGGGGTTAGGGTTAGGGTTTGGGATCAGGTTAAGGTTAGGGTCAGAAAATAGGATTTAAGTTGAGTCTGGGGTTTGGATTAGGTGAGGTGTTAGCTTTAGAGTTAGATTTTAGTGTTGAGGTTTTCATTGCAAAGTAAAGATTAGGGTTAGGGTTAGGGTTAGGGTAGGGTTAGGGGTTTAGGGGTTGGGGTTAGGTTTAGGGGTTGGGATCAGTTTAGGGTTAGGGGTCAGAAAAAAGGATTTTAAGTTTAGTCTGGGGTTGGGATTAGGTGAGTGTTAGCTTTCATAGTTAGATTTAGTGTTAGGTTTTCATTAAAAAGTAAAAGATTAGGGTTAGGTTAGGGTTTAGGGTTAGGGTTGGGGTAGGGTTAGGGTACGGGTTGGGGTTATGGTTAGGGTTGGGATCAGTTTTAGGGTTAGGGTCAGAAAAAAGGATTAAGTTTAGAGTCTGGGTTTGGATTAGAGTAAGTGTTAGCCTTTATAAGTTAGATTTAGTGTTAGGTTTTCATTGCAAAGTAAAGATTAGGGTTAGGGTTAGGGTTAGGGTTAGGGTTAGGGTTAGGGTTACGTTTGGGGTTAGGGTTAGGTTGGGATCAGTTTAGGGTTAGGGTCAGAAAAAAGGATTAAGTTTAGTCTGGGGTTTGGATTAGAGTAAGTGTTAGCTTTATTAGTTAGATTTAGTGTTAGGTTTTCATTGCAAAGTAAAGATTAGGGTTAGGGTTAGGGTTAGGGTTAGGGTTACGGTTAGGTTAGGGTTAGGGTTAGGGTTGGGATCAGTTAAGGTTAGGGTCAGGAAAAAGGATTAAGTTTAGTCTGGGGTTTGGATTAGAGTAAGTGTTAGCTTTATAAGTTAGATTTAGTGTTTAGGTTTTCATTAAAAAGTAAAGATTAGGGTTAGGGTTAGGTTAGGGGGTTAGGGTTAGGGTTAGGTTAGGGTACGGTGGTGGGGTTAGGGGGTTGGGATCAGGTTAAGGTTAGTGTCAGAAAATAGGATTAAGTTGAGTCTGGGGTTTGGATTAGAGTATGTGTTTACCTTTATAAATTATTTTTTAGTGTTAGGTTTTCATTGCAAAGTAAAGATTTAGGGTTAGGGTTAGGGTTAGGGTTAGGGTTAGGGTTGGGGTTAGGGTTAGGTTGGGATCAGTTTAGGTTAGTGGTCAGAAAATAGGATTAAGTTTAGTCTGGGGTTTGGGATTAGAGTATGTGTGTTAGCTTTATAAGTTAGATTTAGTGTTAGGTTTTCATTGCAAAATAAAGATTAGGGTTAGGGTTAGGGTTAGGGTTAGGGTTAGGGTTAGGTATAGGGTTAGGGTTAGGGTCAGAAAATCAGGATTTAGGGTTAGGGTCAGAAAAAAAGGATTAAGTTTAGTCTGGGGTTACGGGATTAGAGGATAGCTTTAGAAGTTAGATTTAGTGTGAGGTTTTCATTGCAAAGTAAAGATTAGGGTTAGGTTTAGTTGTTACGATTAGGGTTTTTTAGGGTTAGGTTAGGGTTAGGGTTTGGGGTTAGGGTTAGGGTTGGGATAAGGTTAAGGTTAGGGTCCAGAAAATAGGGTTAAGTTGAGTGTGGGGGTTTGGATTAGGGTGAGGTTAGCTTTAGAATTTAGATTTAGTGTGAGGTTTTCATTCAAAGTAAAGATTAGGGTTAGGGTTAGGGTTAGGGTTAGGGTTAGGGTTAGGGTTAGGTTACGGTTTGGGATCAGGGTTGGGATCAGTTTAGGGTTAGGGTCGAAAAAAGGATTAAGTTTAGTCTGGGGTTTGGATTAGAGTAAGTGTTAGCTTCATAAGTTAGATTTAGTGTTAGGTTTTCATTCAAAAAAGTAAAGATTAGGGTTAGGGTTAGGGTTAGGGTTAGGGTTAGGGTTAGGTTTTACGGTTGGGGGTTAGGGTTAGGGTTGGGATCAGGTTAAGGTTAGTGTCAGAAAAAAGGATTAAGTTGAGTCTGGGGTTTGGATTAGATAGTGTTACATTTATAAGTTAGTTTTAGTGTTAGGTTTTCATTGCAAAGTAAAGATTAGGGTTAGGGTTAGGGTTAGGGTTAGGGTTAGGGGTTAGGGGTTGGGTTAGGGTTAGGGTTGGGGTAGGGTTAGGGTTGGGTTGGGATCAGTTTAAGGGGTTAGGGTCAGGGAAAAAAGGATTAAGTTTAGTCTGGGGTTTGGATTAGAGTAAGTGTTAGCTTTAGAAGTTAGATTTAGTGTAGGTTTTCATTGCAAAGTAAAGATTAGGGTTAGGGTTAGGGTTAGGGTTAGGGTAGGGTTAGGGTTACGGTTTGGGGTTAGGGTTGGGGGTTAGGGTTGGGATCAGTTTAGGGTTAGGGTCAGAAAAAAGGATTAAGTTTAGTCTGGGGTTTGGATTAGAGTAAGTGTTAGCTTTATAAGTTAGATTTAGTGTTAGGTTTTCATTAAAAAGTAAAGATTAGGGTTAGGGTTAGGGTTAGGGTTAGGGTTAGGGTTAGGGTTAGGTGGGGGTTAGGGTTAGGGTTAGGGTTGGGATCAGGTTAAGGTTAGGTCAGAAAAAAGGATTAAGTTGAGTCTGGGGTTTGGATTAGAGTATAGTGTTAGCTTTATAAGTTTAGTTTTTAGTGTTAGGTTTTCATTGCAAAGTAGGGTTAGGGTTAGGGTTAGGGTTAGGGTTAGGGTAGGGGGTTAGGGTTGGGGGTTGGGGTTAGGGTTGGGATCAGGTTAAGGTTTAGGGGTAGGAAAAAAGGATTAAGTTTAGTCTGGGGTTTGGATTAGAGTAAGTGTTAGCTTTATAAGTTAGATTTAGTGTTAGGTTTTCATTGCAAAGTAAAGATTTAGGTTAGGGTTAGGGTTAGGGTTAGGGTTAGGGTTAGGGTTTAGGGTGGGGTTAGGGTTAGGTTGGGATCAGTTTAGGGTTAGGGTCAGAAAAAAGGATTAAGTTTAGTCTGGGGTTTGGATTAGAGTAAGTGTTAGCTTTATTAGTTAGATTTAGTGTTAGGTTTTCATTGCAAAAAAGAGATTAGGGTTAGGGTTAGGGTTAGGGTTAGGGTTAGGGTTAGGGTTGGGGTTAGGGTTGGGGTTAGGGTTAGGGATCAGTTTAGGGTTAGGGTAGAAAAAAAGGATTAAGTTTAGTCTGGGGTTTGGATTAGAGTAAGTGTTAGCTTTATTAGTTAGATTTAGTGTTAGGTTTTCATTGCAAAGTAAAGATTAGGGTTAGGGTTAGGGTAGGGTTAGGGTTAGGTTTAGGGGTTACGGTTGTGGGTTTGGGGTTAGGGTTGGGATCAGTTTAGGGTTAGGGTCAGAAAAAAGGATTAAGTTTAGTCTGGGTTTGGATTAGAGTAAGTGTTAGCTTCATAAGTTAGATTTAGTGTTTAGGTTTTCATTAAAAAGTAAAGATTAGGGTTAGGGTTAGGTTAGGGTTAGGGTTAGGTTTAGGGTTACGGTGGGGGTTAGGGTTAGGGTTGGGATCAGGTTAAGGTTAGTGTCAGAAAATAGGATTAAGTTGAGTCTGGGGTTTGGATTAGAGTATGTGTTACCTTTATAAATTAGTTTTAGTGTTAGGTTTTCATTGTAAAGAAAGTAAAGATTAGGGTTAGGGTTAGGGTTAGGGTTAGGGGGGGGGCTTGGGGTTAGGGTTAGTGGTGGGATCAGGTTGAGGGTTAGGGTCAGAAAATAGGATTAAGTTTAGTCTGCGGTTTGGATTAGAGTATGTGTGTTAGCTTTATAAGTTAGATTGAGTTTAGTTTTTTGCAAAGTAAAGATTAGGGTTCATTCAAAATAATAGATTAGGGTTAGGGTTAGGGTTGGGGTTGGGTTAGGGTTAGGGGATCACGTAAAGGTTAGGGTCAGAAAATAGGATTAGTTGAGTGTGGGGGTTTGGATTAGGTGAGGGTGTTAGCTTTAGAAGTTAGATTTAGTGTGAGGTTTTCATTGCAAAGTAAAGATAGGGGGTTAGGGTTAGGGTTAGGGTAGGGTTACGATTGTGTTTAGGGTTAGGGTTGGGATCAGGCTAAGTTTAGGGTCCGAAAATAGGGTTAAGTTGAGCGTGGGGGTTTGAATTAAGGTGAGAGGGATAGCTTTAGAATTTAGATTTAGTGTGAGGTTTTCAATGTAAAGTAAAGATTAGGGTTAGGGTTAGGGTTAGGGTTAGGGTTAGGGTTAGGGTTGGGGGTTTGGGTTGTGGTTGTGGTTAGGGTTGGGATCAGTTTAGGGTTAGGGTCAGAAAAAAGGATTAAGTTTAGTCTGGGGTTTGGATTAGACTAAGTGTTAGCTTCATAAGTTAGATTTAGTGTTAGGTTTTCATTAAAAAGTAAAGATTAGGGTTAGGTTAGGGTTAGGGTTAGGTTAGGGTTAGGGTTAGGGTTAGATTTACGGTGGGGGTTAGGGTTAGGGTTGGGATCAGGTTAAGGTTAGTGTCAGAAAAAAAAAAGGATTAAGTTGAGTCTGGGGTTTGGATTAGAGTATATGTTACATTTATAAATTAGTTTTAGTGTTAGGTTTTTTCATTGCAAAGTAAAGATTGGTTAGGGTTAGGGTTAGGTTTAGGGTTAGGGTTAGGGTTGGGGTTTAGGTTGGGGTTAGGGTTAGGGTTGGGATTAGTTTAGGGTTAGGGTAGGAAAAAGGATTAAGTTTAGTCTGGGGTTTGGATTAGAGTAAGTGTTAGCTTTATAGTTAGATTTAGTATTAGGTTTTCATTGCAAAGTAAAGATTAGGGTTAGGGTTAGGGTTAGGGTTAGGGTTAGGGTTAGGGTTACGGGTTACGGTTGGGGTTAGGGTTGGGATCAGTTTAGGGTTAGGGTAGGAGAAAAAAGGATTAAGTTTTAGTCTGGGGGTTTGGAGTAGTAGAGTGTTAGCTTTTTATTAGTTAGATTTAGTATTATGTTTTCATTGCAAAAAAGATAAAGGTTTAGGGTTAGGGTTAGGGTTAGGGTTACGGTTGTGATTAGGGTTAGGGTTGGGATCAGTTTAGGGTTAGGGTCAGAAAAAAAAAAGGATTAAGTTTTAGTCTGGGGTTTGGATTAGACTAAGTGTTAGCTTCATAAGTTAGATTTAGTGTTAGGTTTTCATTAAAAAAAGTAAAGATTAGGGTTAGGGTTAGGTTTAGGGTTAGGGTTAGGGGGTTAGGTTACGGTGGGGGTTAGGGTTAGGGTTGGGACAGGTTAAGGTTAGGGTCAGAAAAAAGGATTAAGTTGAGTCTGGGGTTTGGATTAGAGTATGTGTTAGCTTTATAAATTAGTTTTAGTGTTAGGTTTTCATTGCAAAGTAAAGAAGGGTTAGGGTTAGGGTTAGGGGGTTAGGGTTAGGTTAGGTTGCGCTTGGGGGGTTAGGGTAGTGGTGGGATCAGGTTTAGGTTTAGTGTCAGAAAAATAGGATTAAGTTTAGTCTGGGGTTTGGATTAGAGTATGTGTTAGCTTTATAAGTTAGATTTAGTGTTAGGTTTTCATTTCAAAAGTAAAGATTAGGGTTAGGGTTAGGGTTAGGGGGGTTTAGGGTTAGGGTTAGGATCAGGTAAAGGTTAGGGTCAGAAAATAGGATAGGTTGAGTGTGGGTTTTTTGGATTACGGTGAGGGATAGCTTTAGAAGTTAGATTTAGTCTGAGGTTTTTTGCAATGTAAAGAGTAGGGTAAGGTTAGGATTTATTAGGGTTTAGTTTTAGGTTGTTAGGTTTTCATTGCAAAAAGTAAGAGATTAGGGTTAGGGTTAGGGTTAGGGTTAGGTTAGGGGGGTTAGGGTTAGGGGTGGGATCATCAGGTTTTAGGTTTAGGGTAGGAAAAAAGGATTAAGTTTAGTCTGGGGTTTGGATTAGAGTAAGTGTTAGCTTTATTAGTTAGATTTAGTATTAGTTTTCATTGCAAAGTAAAGATTAGGGTTAGGGTTAGGGTTAGGGTTAGGGTTACGGGGTTAGGGTTAGGGTTAGGGGGTTTACGGGGGGGTTAGGGTTAGGGTTGGGATCAGTTTAGGGTTAGGGTCAGAAAAAAGGATTAAGTTTAGTCTGGGGTTTGGATTAGACTAAGTGTTAGCTTCATTAGTTAGATTTAGTGTTAGGTTTTCATTGCAAAGTAAAGGTTTAGGGTTAGGGTTAGGGTTAGGTTAGGGTTAGGGTTAGGGTTACGGTGGGGGGGGGTTAGGGTTAGGGTTGGGATCAGGTTAGGGTTAGGGTCAGAAAAAAGGATTAAGTTGAGTCTCTGGGGTTTGGATTAGAGTATATGTTTACTTTATAAATTAGTTTTAGTGTTAGGTTTTCATTGCAAAGTAAAGATTAGGGTTAGGGTAGGGTTTAGGGTTAGGGGTTAGGGTTAGGGTGGGGGTTGGGGGTTAGGGTTGGGATCAGTTTAGGGTTTAGGGTTAGGGTAGGAAAAAAGGATTAAGTTTAGTCTGGGGTTTGGATAGAGAGTAAGTGTTAGCTTTATTAGTTAGATTTAGTATTAGGTTTTCATTGCAAAGTAATTAGGGTTAGGGTTAGGGTAGGGTTAGGGTTAGGGTTAGGGTTACGGTTGGGGTGGGGGTTAGGGTTGGGATCAGTTTAGGGTTAGGGTAGGAAAAAAGGATTAAGTTTTAGTCTGGGGTTTGGATTAGAGTAAGTGTAGCTTTATTAGTTTAGATTTAGTGTTAGGTTTTCATTGCAAAGTAAAGATTAGGGTTAGGGTTAGGGTTAGGGTTAGGGTTAGGGTTAGGGTTACGGTTGTGGGGTTAGGGTTAGGGGGAGGATCAGTTTAGGGTTAGGGTCAGAAAAAAGGATAATAAGTTTAGTCTGGGGTTTGGATTAGACTAAGTGTTAGCTTCATAAGTTAGATTTAGTGTTAGGTTTTCATTAAAAAAAGTAAAATTAGGGTTAGGGTTAGGTTTTAGGGTTAGGGGTTTAGGGTTAGGGTTAGGGTTAGGGAGGGTTAGGTTTACGGGGGGGTTAGGGTTAGGGTTAGGGTTGGGATCAGGTTAAGGTTAGTGTCAGAAAATAGGATTAAGTTGAGTCTGGGGTTTGTTTGGATTAGAGTATGTGTAGCTTTTATTAATTAGTTTTAGTGTTAGGTTTTCATTGCAAAGTAAAGATTAGGTTTAGGGTTAGGGTTTAGGTTAGGGTTTGCGTTAGGGTAGGGTTTGGGGTTAGGGTTAGGGGTGGGATCAGGTTTAGGTTAGTGTCAGAAAAATAGGATTAAGTTTAGTCTGGGGTTTGGATTAGAGTGTGTGTAGCTTTTATAAGTTTAGATTTAGTGTTAGGTTTTCATTCAAAAAAGTAAAGATTAGGGTTAGGGTTAGGGTTAGGGTTAGGGTTAGGGTTAGGATCACGTAAGGGGTTAGGGTTAGGGTTAGGGGTTAGTAGTTGGAGGGTGGGGGGTTGGAGGGTTAAGGTTAGTTAGGGTAAAAGGTTAGAGTTAGTTGAGGTTTGGGGTTAGTAAAGATTAGAGTTTAGTTTAGCTTAGGTTTATTAGTTAAGTTAGTTTAGTGGTTAGTTTTTCATTGCAAAGTAAAGATTAGGGTTAGGGTTAGGGTTAGGGTTAGGGTTAGGGGTTAGTTTAGGGTGGGGTTAGGGTTTAGGGGGATCAGTTTAGGGTTAGGGGTAGGAAAAAAGGATTAAGTTTTAGTCTGGGGTTTGGATTAGAGTAAGTGTTAGCTTTAGAAGTTAGATTTTAGTGTTAGGTTTTCATTGCAAAAAGATTAGGGTTAGGGTTAGGGTTAGGGTTAGGGTTAGGGTTAGGTTACGGTTGTGGTTAGGGTTAGGGTTGGGATCAGTTTTAGGGTTAGGGTCAGAAAAAAGGGATTAAGTTTAGTCTGGGGGTTTGGATTAGACTAAGTGTTAGCTTCATAAGTTAGATTTAGTGTTAGGGTTTAAAAAGTAAAATTAGGGTTAGGGTTAGGGTTAGGGTTAGGGTTAGGGTTAGGGTTAGGTTTACGGTTGGGGTTAGGGTTAGGGTTGGGATCAGGTTAAGGTTAGTGTCAGAAAAAAGGATTAAGTTGAGTCTGGGGTTTGGATTAGAGTAAGTGTTAGCTTTATAAATTAGTTTTAGTGTTAGGTTTTCATTGCAAAGTAAAGATTAGGGTTAGGGTTAGGGGGTTAGGGTTAGGGTTGGGTTTGGGGTTAGGGTTAGGTTGGGATCAGGTTAGGGTTAGGGTCAGAAAATAGGATTAAGTTAGTCTGGGTTTTTGGATTAGAGTAGTGTTAGCTTATTAGTTAGATTTAGTGTTAGGTTTTTTCAAAAAAAGTAAAGATTAGGGTTAGGGTTAGGGTTAGGGTTAGGGTTAGGGTTAGGGTTGGGTTAGGGTTAGGGTTAGGGTTGGGATCAGGTTAGGGTTAGGGTAGAAAAAAGGATTAAGTGTAGTGTGGGGTTTGGATTAGAGGTGAGGGATAGCTTTAGAAGATTTAGATTTAGTCTGAGGTTTTCATTGCAAAGTAAAGATTAGGGTTAGGGTTAGGGTTAGGGTTAGGGTTAGGGTTTTGGTTAGGGTTAGGGTTGGGTTCAGTTTGGGGGTTGGGATCAGAAAAGGGTTTAGGGTCAGAAAAAAGGATTAAGTTTAGTCTGGGTTTGGATTAGAGTAAGTGTTAGCTTCATAAGTTAGATTTAGTGTTAGGTTTTCATTAAAAAGTAAAGATTAGGGTTAGTTAGGTTAGGGTTAGGGTTAGGGTTAGGGTTAGGGTTAGATTTACGGTGGGGGTTAGGGTTAGGGTTGGGATCAGGTTAAGGTTAGTGTCAGAAAAAAGGATTAAGTTGAGTCTGGGGTTTGGATTAGAGTATATGTTACCTTTATAAATTAGTTTTAGTGTTAGGTTTTTTCATGCAAAGTAAAGATTAGGGTTAGGGTTAGGGTTAGGGTTAGGGTAGGGTTTAGGGTTACGGTTGGGGGTAGGGGGGTGGGGGGTTGGGATCAGTTTAGGGTTAGGGTAGGAAAAAAGGATTAAGTTTAGTCTGGGGTTTGGATTAGAGTAAGTGTTAGCTTTAGCTTTAGATTAGTATTAGGTTTTCATTGCAAAGTAAAGATTGTTAAAGTTAAGTTTAGGGGGTTAGGGTTAGGGTTAGGTTAGGGTACGGTTGGGGTTAGGGTTAGGGATCAGTTTAGGGTTAGGGTAGGAAAAAAAGGATTAAGTTTAGTCTGGGGTTTGGATTAGAGTAAGTGTTAGCTTTATTAGTTAGATTTAGTATTAGGTTTCATTGCAAAGTAAAGATTAGGGTTAGGGTTAGGGTTAGGGTTAGGGTTAGGGGGTAGGGTTACGGTTGTGGTTAGGGTTAGGGTTGGGATCAGTTTAGGGTTAGGGTCAGAAAAAAGGATTAAGTTTAGTCTGGGGTTTGGATTAGAGTAAGTGTTAGCTTCATAAGTTAGATTTAGTGTTAGGTTTTCATTAAAAAGTAAAGATTAGTTAGGGTTAGGGTTAGGTTTAGGGTTAGGGTTAGGGTTAGGTTTACGGTGGGGGTTAGGGTTAGGGTTGGGATCAGGTTAAGGTTAGTGTCAGAAAAAGGATTAAGTTGAGTCTGGGGGGTTTGGATTAGAGTATGTGTTAGCTTTATAAATTATTTAGATTAGTGTTAGGTTTTCATTGCAAAGTTTTCATTGGGTTAGGGTTAGGGTTAGGGTTAGGGTTAGGGTTAGGGTGTAGGGTTGGGTTTGGGGTTAGGGGGTTGGGATCAGTTAGGGTTAGGGTCAGAAAATAGGATTAAGTTTAGTCTGGGGTTTGGATTAGAGTAGTGTTAGCTTTATAAGTTAGATTTAGTGTTAGGTTTTCATTCAAAAAAATAAAAAGGGTTAGGGTTAGGGTTAGGGTTAGGGTTAGGGTAGGGTTAGGGTTAGGGTTCATCAGGTAAAGGTTAGGGTCAGAAAATAGGATTAAGTTTAGTGTGGGATTAAGGAGTCTGGGGGTGAGGGTTAGCTTAGAAGTTAGATTTAGTGTGAGGTTTTCATTGCAAAGTAAAGATTAGGGTTAGGGTTAGGGTTAGGTTAGGGTTAGGGTTAGGGTTACGGTTAGGGTTAGGGTTAGGGTTGGGATGAGGTTAGGGTTAGGGTCAGAAAAATAGGGTTAAGTTGAGTCTGGGGGAGGGATTAGAGGTGAGGTTAGCTTTATAAGTTAGATTTAGTGTGAGGTTTTCAATGTAAAGTAAAGATTAGGGTTAGGTTAGGTTAGGGTTTAGGGTTAGGGTTAGGGTTTACGGTGGGGTTTAGGGTAGGGGTGGGATTGGGTTCAGGTTAGGTTAGGGTCAGAAAAAAGGATTAAGTTTAGTCTGGGGGTTTGGATTAGAGTAGTGTTAGCTTTATAAGTTAGATTTAGTGTTAGGTTTTCATTGCAAAGTAAAGATTAGGGTTAGGGTTAGGGTTAGGGTTTAGGGTAGGGTTTAGGGGTTGGGGTTAGGGTTGGGATCAGGTTTAGGGTTAGGGTAGAAAAAAGGATTAAGTTTAGTCTGGGGTTTGGATTAGAGTAAGTGTTAGCTTTATTAGTTAGATTTAGTATTAGGTTTTCATTGCAAAGTAAAGATTAGGGTTAGGGTTAGGGTTAGGGTTAGGGGTTGTGTTTAGGGGTGGGGTTTGGGTTAGGTTGGGATCAGTTTAGGGTTAGGGTAGAAAAAAGGATTAGTTTTAGTCTGGGTTTGGATTAGAGTAAGTGTTAGCTTATAGTTAGATTTAGTGTTAGGTTTTCATTGCAAAGTAAAGATTAGGGTTAGGGTTAGGGTTAGGGTTAGGGTTAGGGGTTACGGTTGGGGTTTGGTTAGGGTTGGGATCAGTTTAGGGTTAGGGTCAGAAAAAAGGATTAAGTTTAGTCTGGGGTTTGGATTAGACTAAGTGTTAGCTTCATAAGTTAGATTTAGTGTTAGGTTTTCATGAAAAAGTAAAGATTAGGGTTAGGGTTAGGTTTAGGGTTAGGGTTTAGGGTTAGGGTTTATTTAGGGTGGGGGTTAGGGTTAGGGTTGGGATCAGGTTAAGGTTAGTGTCAGAAAAAAGGATTAAGTTGAGTCTGGGGTTTGGATTAGAGTATATGTTTAGCTTATAAATTAGTTTTAGTGTTAGGTTTTCATTGCAAAGTAAAGATTGGTTTAGGGTTAGGGTTAGGGTTTAGGGTTAGGGTTAGGGTTAGGTTAGGGTTAGGGTTTGGGGTTAGGGTTGGGATCAGTTTAGGGTTAGGGTAGGAAAAAAAGGATTAAGTTTAGTCTGGGGGTTTGGATTAGAGTAAGTGTTAGCTTTATTAGTTAGATTTAGTATTAGGTTTTCATTGCAAAGTAAAGATTTGCAGGGTAAAGTTAGGGTTAGGGTTAGGGTTAGGGTTAGGGTTAGGGTTAGGGTTACGGTGGGGGGTTAGGGTTGGGATCAGTTTAGGGTTAGGGTAGGAAAAAAGGATTAAGTTTAGTCTGGGGTTTGGGATTAGAGTAAGTGTTAGCTTTATTAGTTAGATTTAGTATTAGGTTTTCATTGCAAAGTAAAGATTAGGGTTAGGGTTAGGGTTAGGGTTAGGGTTAGGGTTACGGTGGTTAGGGTTGGGTTGGGGTTAGGGTTGGGATCAGGTTAGGGTTAGGGTCAGAAAAAAAAGGATTAAGTTTAGTCTGGGGGTTTGGATTAGACTAAGTGTTAGCTTTATATTAGTTAGATTTAGTGTTAGGTTTTCATAAAAAAAGTAAAGATTAGGGTTAGGGTTAGGGTTAGGGGTTAGGGGTTAGGGTTAGGTTTACGGTGGGGGTTAGGGTTAGGGTTGGGATCAGTTTAAGGTTAGTGGTCAGAAAAAAGGATTAAGTTGAGTCTGGGGTTTGGATTAGAGTATGTGTTACCTTTATTAATTAGTTTTAGTGTTAGTTAGTTTTCATTGCAAAGTAAAGATTATTAGGGTTAGGGTTAGGGTTAGGGTTACGGTGGGGTTAGGGTTAGGGGTTGGGATCAGGTTGAGGTTAGTGTAGTGTCAGAAAATAGGATTAAGTTTAGTCTGCGGTTTGGATTAGAGTATGTGTTTAGCTTTATAAGTTAGATTTAGTGTTAGGTTTTCATTCAAAAGTAAAGATTAGGGTTAGGGTTAGGGTTAGGTTAGGGTTAGGGTTAGGGGATAGGGTAAAGGTTAGGGTCAGAGAAAATAGGATTACGTTGTGTGGGGGGTTGGATTACGGTTGAGGGATAGCTTTAGAAGTTAGATTTAGTCTGAGGTTTTCATTGCAAGTAGATTAGGGTTAGAGTAAGTGTTAGCTTTATAAGTTAGATTTAGTGTAGGGTTTTCATTGCAAAGTAAAGATTAGGGTTAGGGTTTAGGGTTAGGGTTAGGGTTTAGGTTAGGTTTAGGGTTGGGTTAGGGTTAGGGTTGGGATCAGTTTTAGGGTTAGTGTCAGGAAAAAAAGGATTAAGTTTAGTCTGGGGTTTGGGATTAGAGTAAGTGTTAGCTTTATTAAGTTAGATTTAGTGTTAGGTTTTCATGCAAAAAGTAAAATTAGGGTAGGGTTAGGTTAGGGTTAGGGTTAGGGTTAGGGTTAGGGTTAGGGGTGGTTGGTTAGGGTTGGGATCAGTTTAGGGTTAGGGTCAGAAAAAAGGATTAAGTTTAGTCTGGGGTTTGGATTAGAGTAAGTGTTAGCTTCATAAGTTAGATTTAGTGTTAGGTTTTCATTAAAAAGTAAAGATTAGGGTTAGGGTTAGGGTTAGGGTAGGGTTAGGGTTAGGTTAGGTTTACGGTGGGGGTTAGGGTTAGGGTTGGGATCAGGTTAAGGTTAGTGTCAGAAAAAAAGGATTAAGTTGAGTCTGGGGTTTGGATTAGAGTATGTGTTTACTTTATAAATTAGTTTAGTGTTAGGTTTTCATTGCAAAGTAAAGATTAGGGTTAGGGTTAGGGTTAGGGTTAGGGGTAGGGCGGGGGGTTGGGGTTAGGGTTGGGATCAGGTTGAGGGTTAGGGTCAGAAAATAGGATTAAGTTTAGTCTGGGGTTTGGATTAGAGTAAGTGTTAGCTTTTTATAAGTTAGATTTAGTGTAGGTTTTTTCATTGCAAAGTAAAGATTAGGGTTAGGGTTAGGGTTAGGGTTAGGGTTAGGATTAACGGTTAGGGTTAGGGTTAGGGTTGGGATCAGTTTAAAGGTTAGGGTCAGAAAATAGGATTAAGTTGAGTGTGGGGGTTTGGATTACGGTGAGGGATAGCTTTAGAATTTAGATTTAGTGTTAGGTTTTCATTGCAAAGTAAAGATTAGGGTTAGGGTTAGGGTTAGGGTTAGGGTTAGGGTTAGGGTTAGGGTTACGGTTTGGGTTATGGTTAGGGTTGGGATCAGTTTAGGGTTAGGGTAGGAAAAAAAGGATTAAGTTTAGTCTGGGGTTTGGATTAGACTAAGTGTTAGCTTCATAAGTTAGATTTAGTGTTAGTTTAGTTTTCATTAAAAAGTAAAGAGGTTAGGGTTAGGGTTAGGGGTTAGGGTTAGGGTTAGGGTTAGGGTTACGGTGGGGGTTAGGGTTAGGGTTGGGTTGGGGTTAGGGGTTAGGGGGTCAGGTTAGTGTCAGATTAGGATTAAGTTTAGTCTGGGGTTTGGATTAGAGTATAGTGTTAGCTTTATAAATTAGTTTTAGTGTTAGGGTTTTCATTGCAAAGTAAGATTAGGTGGGTTAGGGTTAGGGTTAGGGTTAGGGTTAGGGTTAGGTTACGGTTGGGGTTAGGGTTGGGATCAGTTTAGGGTTAGGGTAGGAAAAAAGGATTAGTTTTAGTCTGGGGTTTGGATTAGAGTAAGTGTGTTAGCTTTATTAGTTAGATTTTAGTATTAGGTTTTCATTGCAAAGTAAAGATTAGGGTTAGGGTTAGGGTTAGGGGTTAGGGTTACGGTTCGGTTGGGGTTAGGGTTGGGATCAGTTTAGGTTAGGGTAGGAAAAAAGGATTAAGTTTAGTCTGGGGTTTGGATTAGAGTAAGTGTTAGCTTTATTAGTTAGATTTAGTATTAGGTGTTTTCATTGCAAAGTAAAAGATTAGGGTTAGGTTAGGGTTAGGGTTAGGGTTACGGTTGTGATTATGGTTAGGGTTGGGATCAGTTTAGGGTTAGGGTCAGAAAAAAGGATTAAGTTTAGTCTGGGGTTTTGGATTAGACTAAGTGTTAGCTTCATACGTTTAGATTTAGTGTTAGGTTTTCATTAAAAAAGTAAGATTAGGGTTAGGGTAGGGTTTAGGGTTAGGGTTTAGGGTTAGGTTTTACGGTGGGGGTTAGGGTTAGGGTTGGGATCAGGTTTAGGTTAGTGTCAGAAAAAGGATTAAGTTTAGTCTGGGGTTTGGATTAGAGTATGTGTTTAGTTACTTTATAAATTAGTTTTAGTGTTAGGTTTTCATTGCAAAGTAAAGATTAGGGTTAGGGTTAGGGTTAGGGTTGCGGTTGGGGTTAGGGTTAGTGGTGGGATCAGGTTGAGGTTAGTGTCAGAAAATAGGATTAAGTTTAGTCTGCGGTTTGGATTAGAGTATGTGTTAGCTTTATAAGTTTGATTTAGTGTTAGGTTTTCATTCAAAAATAAAGATTAGGGTTAGGGTTAGGGTTAGGGTTAGGGTTAGGGGTTGGGGTTAGGGTTAGGATCACGTAAAGGTTAGGGTCAGAAAATAGGATTACGTTGAGTGTGGGGGTTTGGATTACGGTGAGGGATAGCTTTAGAAGTTAGATTTAGTCTGAGGTTTTCATTGCAAAGTAAAGATTAGGGTTAGGGTTAGGGTTAGGGTTAGGGTTAGGGTTAGGGTTACGATTGTGTTTAGGGTTAGGTTTGGGATCAGGTTAAGTTTAGGGTCCGAAAATAGGTTTAAGTTGAGTGTGGAGGTTTTGAATTAAGGTGAGGGATAGCTTTAGAATTTAGATTTAGTGTGAGGTTTTCAATGTAAAGTAAAGATTAGGTTTAGGGTTAGGGTTAGGTTTAGGGTTAGGGTTAGGGTTAGATTTACGGTGGGGGTTAGGGTTAGGGTTGGGATCAGGTTAAGGTTAGTGTCAGAAAATAGGATTAAGTTGAGTCTGGGGTTTTGATTAGAGTATGTGTTACCTTTATAAATTAGTTTTAGTGTTAGGTTTTCATTGCAAAGTAAAGATTAGGGTTAGGGTTAGGGTTAGGGTTAGGGTTAGGGGGTTACGGTGGGGGTTAGGGTTAGGGTTGGTTTTTAGGGTTAGGGTAGGAAAAAAGGATTAAGTTTAGTCTGGGGTTTGGATTAGAGTAAGTGTTAGCTTTATTAGTTAGATTTAGTATTAGGTTTTCATTGCAAAGTAAAGATTAGGGTTAGGGTTAGGGTTACGGTTGTGATTATGGTTAGGGTTGGGATCAGTTTAGGGTTAGGGCCAGAAAAAAGGATTAAGTTTAGTCTGGGTTTTGGATTAGACTAAGTGTTAGCTTCATAAGTTAGATTTAGTATTAGGTTTTCATTAAAAAGTAAAGATTAGGGTTAGGGTTAGGGTTACGGTTGTGATTATGGTTAGGGTTGGGATCAGTTTAGGGTTAGGGTCAGAAAATAGGATTAAGTTGAGTCTGGGGTTTGGATTAGAGTATGTGTAACCTTTATAAATTAGTTTTAGTGTTAGGTTCTCATTGCAAAGTAAAGATTAGGGTTAGGGTTAGGGTTAGGGTTACGATTGGGGTTAGGGTTAGTGGTGGGATCAGGTTGAGGTTAGTGTCAGAAAATAGGATTAAGTTTAGTCTGCGGTTTGGATTAGAGTATGTGCTAGCTTTATAAGTTTGATTTAGTGTTAGGTTTTCATTCAAAAATAAAGATTAGGGTTAGGGTTAGGGTTGGGGTTAGGGTTAGGGTTATGATCACGTTAAGATTAGGGTCAGAAAATAGGATTACGTTGAGTGTGGGGGTTTGGATTACGGTGAGGGATAGCTTTAGAAGTTAGATTTAGTCTGAGGTTTTCATTGCAAAGTAAAGATTAGGGTTAGGTTTAGGGTTAGGGTTAGGGTTAGATTTACAGTGGGGGTTAGGGTTAGGGTTGGGATCAGGTTAAGGTTAGTGTCAGAAAAAAGGATTAAGTTGAGTCAGGGGTTTGGATTAGAGTATGTGTTACCTTTATAAATTAGTTTTAGTGTTAGGTTTTCATTGCAAAGTAAAGATTAGGGTTAGGATCAGTTTAGGGTTAGGGTAGGAAAAAAGGATTAAGTTTAGTCTGGGGTTTGGATTAGAGTAAGTTTTAGCTTCATTAGTTAGGCCCGAGCCGGAGACAACGTCCCGGCGAGGGACTCATTAAAACCGCGTCCGAAACGGGGAAAATGGCAAAAAATCAAGTGGTTAACACGCCCGACATGCCAGTGAGTGGTGTCAAAAATTAGAACTCGCCAAGCTCTAATTGTCACCCGAAGACCGAAGCCAAAAAAAAAAAAATGAAAGACGACTCGGTAGCGCCACCTCAAACTTTGATTTTCATTTGGGCCTATGGGAGCCCGACTCGAAAAAAGTCGACTGAAAAATCTCAGACTCGCATCAAAAAATAGAACATGTCGGGACATGACAAAAATGATATTATGGCCCCGCCCTAAAATGTACAGGAAGTCGGCCATATTGGATCAAACCCGGTGATGACAAAAGCGCACACCCTCACATTCAGGACATCTCCTCGCACAGTTTTCATCACAAACACTTCAAATTTGGCCAAAACCCACTAAACCCATGTGAGATTAAAGATCATCAATTATATTTGAATATGACTTTGGGTGTGGTCATGGGAATTTTATACAAAATCGCACTTTTGGAATATTTCAATAAAATATTTCTCTTTCACACATTTTTTTGTTGGGAAAACGCTAATACAGCGTTTATGCACATTTGTGAGCTGAACACAATGATAAGCAAATTATGGCTTTATCTCACAAAATGACTCTCTAGCGCCCCTCTTCAAATTTCATTTTCAAAAATTCGTAGGAAGACAAGCGATTTGTCGTGGACGTGTGAAAAAAATCACTAAGGCCTTATTTGTGATGGGGCACAATGTGAGAAAGTCACATGACTGTAGCTTTTATGGTTTAGGAGAAAAATAATGGGTGGAAAAAATTTCCATTATTAGGCCCCGAGCCGGAGACAACGTCCCGGCGAGGGACTCATTAAAACCGCGTCCGAAACGGGGAAAATGGCAAAAATCAAGTGGTTAACACGCCCCGACATGCCAGTGAGTGGTGTCAAAAATTAGAACTCGCCAAGCTCTAATTGTCACCGAAGACCGCGAAAAAAAAATAACGAAAGACGACTCGGTAGCGCCACCTCAAACTTTGATTTTCATGGGGCCTATGGGAGCCCGACTCGGAAAAAAGTCGACGTAAAAATCTGAAACTCGCATCAAAAAATAGAGCATGTCGGGACATGACAAAAATGATATTATGGCCCCGCCCTAAAATGTACAGGAAGTCGGCCATATTGGATCAAACCCGATAATGACAAAGCGCACACCCTCACATTCAGGACATCTCCTCGCACAGTTTTCATCACAAACACTTCAAATTTGGCCCAAACCCACTAAACCCATGTGAGATTAACGATCATCAATTATATTTGAATATGACTTGGGTGTGGTCATGGCGAATTTTATACAAAATCGTAAATTTTGGAATATTTCAATAAAATATTTCTCTTTCACACATTTTTTTGTTGGGGAAAACGCTAATACAGCGTTTTATGCACATGTGTGAGCTGAACACAATGATATGCAAATCATGGCTCTATCTCTCACAAATTGACTCTCTAGCGCCCTCTTCAAATTTCATTTTCAAAAATTCGTAGCAGACAAGTGATTTTGTCGTGTGACTTGTGAAAAAATTCACAGGGGCCTTATTTGTGATGGGGCACAATGTGAGAAAGTCACATGACTGTAGCTGTTATGGTTTAGGAGAAAAAAAAAGGGGGAAAAAATGAGTTTCCATTATTATTAGGCCCGAGCCGGAGACAACGTCCCGGCGAGGACTCATTAAAACCGCGTCCGAAACGGGGAAGGAAAATGGCAAAAATCAAGTGGTTAACACGCCCCGACATGCCAGTGAGCGGTGTCAAAAATTAGAACTCGCCAAGCTCTAATTGTCACCGAAGACCCCGAAAAAAAATAACTCAAGATGACTCGATAGCGCCACCTCAAACTTTGATTTTCATTGGGCCTATGGGAGCCCGACTCGGAAAAAAGTCGACTGAAAAATCTGAGACTCGCATCAAAAATAGAACATGTCGGGACATGACAAAAATGATATTATGGCCCCGCCCTAAAATGTACAGGAAGTCGGCCATATTGGATCAAACCCGGTGATGACAAAAGCGCACACCCTCACATTCAGGACATCTCCTCGCACAGTTTTCATCACAAACACTTCAAATTTGGCCAAAACCCACTAAACCCATGTGAGATTAAAGATCATCAATTATATTTGAATATGACTTTGGGTGTGGTCATGGCGAATTTTATACAGAATCGCAATTTTTGGAATATTTCGATAAAATATTTCTCATTCACACATTTTTTGTTGGGAAAACGCTAATACAGCGTTTATGCACATTTGTGAGCTGAACACAATGATATGTAAATCATGGCTTTATCTCACAAAATGGCTCTCTAGCGCCCTCTTCAAATTTCATTTTCAAAAATTCGTAGCAGACAATCGATTTGTCGTAGACTTGTGAAAAATTCACAGGGGCCTTATTTGTGATGGGGCACAATGTGAGAAAGTCACATGACTGTAGCTTTTATGGTTTAGGAGGAAAAAAAAGGGGAAAAAATGAGTTTCCATTATTAGGCCCGAGCCGGAGACAACGTCCCGGCGAGGGACTCATTAAAACCGCGTCCGAAACGGGGAAAATGGCAAAAATCAAGTAGTAAACACGCCCCGACATGCCAGTGAGTGGTGTCAAAAATTAGAACTCGCCAAGCTCTAATTGTCACCGAAGACCCCGAAAAAAAAAAAAAACCAAAGACGACTCGGTAGCGCCACCTCAAACTTTGATTTTCATTGGGGCCTATGGGAGCCCGACTCGGAAAAAAAAGTGAATCTAAAAATCTGAAACTGGCATCAAAAAATAGAACATGTAAAGACATGACAAAAATTAGATTATGGCCCCGCCCTAAAATGTACAGGAAGTCGGCCATATTGGATCAAACCCGGTGATGACAAAAGCGCACACCATCACATTCAGGACATCTCCTCGCACAGTTTTCATCACAAACACTTCAAATTTGGCCCAAACCCACTAAACCCATGTGAGATTAAAGATCATCAATTATATTTGAATATGACTTTGGGTGTGGTCATGGGGAATTTTATACAAAATCATACATTTTTTGAATATTTCAATAAAATATTTCTCGTTCACACATTTTTTGTTGGGAAAACGCTAATACAGCGTTTATGCACATTTGTGAGCTGAACACAATGATATGCAATTCATGGCTTTATCTCACAAAATGGCTCTCTAGCGCCCTCTTCAAATTTCATTTTCAAAATTCATAGCAGACAAGTGATTTGTCGTGGACTTGTGAAAAAATTCACAGGGGCCTTATTTGTGATGGGGCACAATGTGAAGAAAGTCACATGACTGTAGCTTTTATGGTTTTGGAGAAAAATAATGGGTCGAAAACGCGTTTCCATTATTATTCTTATTCTTATTTTGCTCGCAGGATGAAGCCATTTTTGACCCTCTGAACGTTAACGAAAACTCAATTTTATTTGACCCAAAATTCAAGACTGGTGAAAAATTAATTATTTTGGTATTGAAAAAATTAACACTTCAAAATGACTCAATAGCGCCACCTCAAAAAAAAAAAAACATTACGGCAATGACAGACCTTTTTCATCGTAGACACATGAAATTTGGTGGTACCATAGAACATGTCAAGACAAGTAAAAAATTATATTATGACCCCCCACCCTAAACCCTACAGGAAGTCGGCCATTGTGGGCGGAACCCCATATTTTTAAAATTTTAACTCTCACGTTTGAATTTTTTTACGCAATGGATTTTCATTCTAGAAACTTGTAAATTGGTCAAACTGAACTAGACCCATGTGGGATTAAAGGTAACTCATTTGGATTTTTTCTAAGTCATAAAATATGGGTGTGGCCCAGCCTGCAAAGAAAAAGCAATTTTTTGAAGTTTTAAATTGCAAATAACTGACACATGCAGCGTCCTATTTCCCGGCATAATATACGTTTTTTTTCAAAATGATGCACTAAACGCGACGACATACAATTTACATAAGTCAGACATTACATTGCTCCACAGCGCCCCCTTGAACTTTTGAATAGGACCCAAAAAAAATTACTTTGTCAAAAACATTTGAAATTTGACATGGACATGTGGCTTGACATACTGAACAAAAAAGCCAATGAGAACATACCTCTATTTGTAACTATGTTACCATGGTAACGTCATAAATGTGCCATTGAAATGAATGGGGTTCAGAGTACTGGACTTTGCTGTCGACTAAATAGATGCTCTGCACTAATTCAACTATGACCTAAAATTCAAGGTTAGTGAAATATGTATTATTTTGAAATTTAAAAAATTAATGTTGCAAAATGACTCTGTGGCGCCACCTCGCTCAAAATCAAAATACATTACGGCAATGAGAGACCTTTTTCATCGTAGATAAATGAAATTTGGGAGAAACATAGAACATGTCAAGACAAGTAAAAAATTATATTATGACCCCACCCTAAACCCTACAGGAAGTCGGCCATTGTGCGCAGAAGCCAATTTTTTTGAATTTTTAACTGTCACATTTGCATTTTTTATGCCATGGATTTTCATTCAAGAAACTTGCAAATTGGTCGAAATGAACTAGACCCATGTGGGATTGTAGCCAACTCTCTTGGATTTTTCTAAGTAATAAAATATGGGTGTGGCCAACATGCAAACAAAAATGGCGTTTTTTTTAAGTAGTAAATTGCATCTAACTCAAACATGCAGTGTCCTGTTAACCGGCATTAATATACATTTTGGTCACAATGTTCATCTGAATGTAATGATATACAGTTTACATAGATGAGATAATCCATTGCTCCACAGCGCCCCCTGGAAATTTTGAATGGGACCCAAAAAAATTTTACTTTTTCAAAAACATTTGAAATTTGGCATGGACATCCCTATCCCCATACTGAACAAAAAGCCAATGAGAACATACCTCTATTTGCAAGTGTGTGTTGCCATGGCGACGACCGACATTTCTCATTGAAATACATGGGTTTTGGTTAACTGGGATGAAAAAAAATTACTTTGTCATAGATCATCAAATTTGGTACAACATATTCTACTCATCATAATGAACAAAAAAGCCAAAGAAAACATACCTCTATTTCCAACCGTGTAGACGTGAAAATGTCATAAATGCTCTCATTGGAATGAATGGAGTAGTATTACTCAGTCGCTGTTTTTGGTGGGAGGGGCGATGTAAGCGCGGGAACGAGAGGCGCGACTCCGCGGTGGCGTGTACCCCGCGGTCGCAAGGGGTGGCGAGGGCCTATTCACTGCTTGCAGTTTTAATTATTATTATTATTCTTATTCTTCTTATTTTCCTCGCGACAGGACTCATTTTTGACCCCTTGAACGATAACGAAAACTCAATTTTATTGGACCCAAAATTGAAGACTGGTGAAAAATTTATGATTTTCATGGGAAAAAAATTACACTTTTAAAATGACTCAATAGCGCCACCTCAAAAAATCAAAATACATTACGGCAATGAGAGACCTTTTTCATCGTAGACAAATGAAATTTAGTAGAACCATAGAACATGTGAAGACAAGTAGAAAATTATATTATGACCCCACCCTAAACCCTACAGGAAGTCGGCCATTGTGGGCGGAACCCACTTTTTTCTCTATTTTAACTCTCACGTTTCAATTTTTTACGCCATGGATTTTCATTCACACCAAACTTGGAAATTGGTCAAATGAACTAGACCCATGTGGGAGTAAAGGCGACTCACTTGGATTTTTCTGAGTCATAAAATGTGGTGTGGTCAGCCTGCAAAGAAAAAAGCCATTTTTTAAAGTTTAAAATGCGAATAACTGAGACATGCGCGTCCTATTTCCCGGCATTAATATACGTTTTGTTCAAAATGTTGATCTGAGTGCATAGATATAACATTTACACAAGTCAGACATTACATTGCTCCACAGCGCCCCTTGAACTTTTGAATGGGACCAAAAAAAATTACTTTGTCATAAAGATTTGAAATTTGACATGGACATGTGGCTTGACATACTGAACAAAAAAGCCAATGAGAACATACCTCTATTTGTAAACTATGTCACCATGGTAACGTCATATATGTGTCATTGAAATGAATGGGGTTCAGAGTACTGGACTTTGTTGTCGACTAAATAGATGCTCTGCACTACTCCAACTATGACCTGAAATTCAAGGTTTGGTGAAAAAATGTGTAATTTGATGTGCAAAAAAAATAATGTTTCAAAATGACTCAGTAGCGCCACCTCAAAGTTCAAAATACATTACGTCAATGACAGACCTTTTTCATCGTAGACAAATTAAATTTGGTAGAACCATAGAACATGTCAAGACAAGTAAAAAATTATATTATGACCCCACCCTAAACCCGACAGGAAGTCGGCCATTGTGGGCGGAACCCCATTTTTTTTGAAATTTTAAAATCTCACGTTTGGATTTTTTACGCTGTGGATTTTCATTCAAAATATGTGAAAATTGGTCAAAATAAACTAGACCCATGTGGGATTAAAGACAACTCTCTCTGGATTTTTTTAAGTCATAAAATGTGGGCGTGGTCAGCCTGCCAAGAAAAAAGCAGTATTTGAAAGTATTAAATGGTACGTAACTCAAACATGCAGTGTCTTATTTCCCGGCATTAATATACGTTTTGTATACAATGTTAAACTGAACGCAACGACATACAATTTACATAAATCGGACGTTACATTGCTCCACAGCGCCCCCTTGAACTTTTGAATTGGACTAAAAAAAATTACTTTTTCAAAAACATTTGAAATTTGGCATGTACATCCCTATCACCATACTGAACAAAAAGCCAATGGGAACATACCTCTATTTCCAAGTGTGTTGCCATGGCAACGACCGACATTTCTCATTGAAATACATGGGTTTTGGTTAAATGGGAAGAAAAAATATTTACTTTGTCATAAACCATTGAAATTTGGTACACATATTCCACTCATCACACTGAACAAAAAAGCCAATGAAGACATACCTCTATTTCCAACCGTGCAGGTGTGAAAATGTCATAAATGCTCTCATTGGAATGAATGGAGTAGTATTACTCAGTCGCTGATTTTGGTGGGAAGGGCGATGTAAGCGAGAACGAGGGCGCGAACTCCGCGGTGGCATGTACCCCGCGGTCGCAAGGGTGGCGAGGGCCTTTATCACTGCTTGCAGTTTTAATTAGGCCCGAGCCGGAGACAACAAACGTCCCGGCGAGGGACTCATTAAAACCGCGTCCGAAACGGGGAAAGTGGCAAAAATCAAGTGGTTAACACACCCCGACATGCCAGTGAGTGGTGTCAAAAATTAGAACTCGCCAAGCTCTAATTGTCACCGAAGACCGCGAAAAAAAATAACGAAAGACGACTCTCGGTAGCCGCCACCTCAAACTTTGATTTTCATTGGCCTATGGGAGCCCGACTCGGAAAAAAGTCGACCGAAAAATCTGAGACTCCCATCAAAAATAGAACATGTCGGGACATGACAAAAATGATATTATGGCCCGCCCTAAAATGTACAGGAAGTCGGCCATATTGGATCAAACCCGGTGACGACAAAAGCGCACACCCTCACATTCAGGACATCTCCTCGCACAGTTTTCATCACAAACACTTCAAATTTGGCCAAAACCCACTAAACCCATGTGAGATTAAAGATCATCAATTATATTTGAATATGACTTTGGGTGTGGTCATGGTGAATTTTATACAAAATCGCAATTTTTGGATTAATTCAATAAAATATTTCTCTTTCACACATTTTTTGTTGGGAAAACGCTAATACAGCGTTTATGCACATTTGTGAGCTGAACACAATGATATGCAAATCATGGCTTTATCTCACAAAATGACTCTCTAGCGCCCTCTTCAAATTTCATTTTCAAAAATTCATAGAAGACAATCGATTTGTCGTGGACTTGTGAAAAAATTCACAGGGGCCTTATTTGTGATGGGGCACAATGTGAGAAAGTCACATGACTGTAGCTTTTGTGGTTTAGGAGAAAAATAATGGGTCGAAAATCAGTTTCCATTATTATTATTATTATTATTCTTATTATTTTGGTTGCCGAATTGAACCAATTTTTGACCCCCTGAACGTTCACGAAAAGTCAGGTTTATTGGACCCAAAATTCAAGGTTGGTGAAAAATTAATTATTTGTATGGGGAAAAAAATTAATGTATCAAATGACTCAACAGCGCCACACCTCAAAAATCAAAAAACATTACGGCAATGACAGGCCTTTTTCATCGTAGACAAATGAAATTTGGTAGAACCATAGAACATGTCAAGACAAGTAAAAAATTATATTATGACCCCCACCCTAAACCCTACAGGAAGTCGGCCATTGTCGACGGAACCCCATTTTTTTGAAATTTTAACTCTCACGTTTGGATTTT
Source organism: Periophthalmus modestus (assembly GCA_019594935.1). Taxonomy (NCBI): domain Eukaryota; kingdom Metazoa; phylum Chordata; class Actinopteri; order Gobiiformes; family Gobiidae; genus Periophthalmus; species Periophthalmus modestus. Next base: position 20,921,308 of record JAIEZT010000021.1, on the reverse strand, counting down.
TTTACGCTGTGGATTTTCATTCAGGAAACTTGGAAATTGGTGAAAACTAACTAGACCCATGTGGGATTCCAGTCTCCTACCTTGGATTTTTCTACGTCATAAATTGTGGGTGTGGCCAGCCTGCCAAAAAAAAAGCTCTTTTTTTAAGTATTAAATCGTACGTAACTCAAACATGCAGTGTCCTATTTCCCGGCATTAATATACATTTTGTTCAAAATCTTGATCTGAGTGCATACATATACAATTTACATAGGTTAGACATTACATTGCTCCACAGCGCCCCCTTGAACTTTTGAATGGGACCAAAAAAAATTACTTTGTCATAAACATTTGAAATTTGACAGGGACATGTGGCTTGACATACTGAACAAAAAAGCCAATGAGAACATACCTCTATTTGTAACTATGTTACCGTGGTAACCGTGGAAATGGTCAGAAATGTGTCATTGAAATGAATGGGGTTCAGAGTACTGGACTTTGTTGTCGACTAAATAGATGCTCTGCACTAATCCAACTATGACCCAAATTCAAGATTGGTGAACAAATGTGTAATTTGATGTGCAAAAAAATTAATGTTTCAAAATGACTCAGTAGCGCCACCTCAAATTTCAAAATACATTACGTCAATGACAGACCCTTTTCATCGTAGACAAATGAAATTTGGTAGAACCATAGAACATGTCAAGACAAGTAAAAAAATATATTATGACCTCACCCTAAACCTACAGGAAGTCGGCCATTGTGGGCGGAACCCCATTTTTTTTCAAATTTTAACTCTCACGTTTGGATTTTTTACGCCATGGATTTTTCATTCAACAAACTTGCAAATTGGTCAAATTGAACTAGACCCATGTGGGATTTAAAGACGAGTCACTTGGATTTTTCTAAGTCATAAATTGTGGGTGTGGCCAGCCTGCCAAGAAAAAAGCCATTTTTTGAAGTACTAAATCGTACGTAACTCAAACATGCAGTGTTCTATTTCCCGGCATTAATATACGATTTGTTCAAAATCGTGTTCTGAATGCATGGACATACAATTAAATTTTTTTTAAACATTATATTGCTCCACAGCGCCCCCTTGAAAATTTGAATGGGACCAAAAAAATTTTACTTTTCAAAAACATTTGAAATTTGGCATGGACATCCCTATCCCCATACTGAAACAAAAATCCAAGAGAACATACCTCTATTTGCAACTATGTTACCGTGGTAACGTCATAAATGTGTCATTGAAATGAATGGGGTTCAGAGTACTGGACTTTTGTTGTCGACTAAATAGATGCTCTGCACTAATCCAACTATGACCCAAATGTCAAGGTTGGTGAAAATATTTGTGTTTTGATGTGGAAAAAAAATTAATGTTTCAAAATGACTCAATAGCGCCACCTCAAAGTTCAAAATACATTACGGCAATTAGAGACCTTTTTCATCGTAGACAAATGAAATTTGGTACAAACATAGAACATGTCAAGACAAGTAAAAAAATTATATTATGACCCCACCCTAAACCCTACAGGAAGTCGGCCATTGTGGGCGGAACCCCATTTTTTGAAATTTTAACTGTCACGTTTGGATTTTTTACACCATGGATTTTCATTCAACAAACTTGAAAATTTGACAAAATGAACTAGGCCCATGTGGGATTAAAGCCGACTGACTTGGATTTTTCAACGTCATAAAATGTGGGGGTGTGGGCAACATGCAAAGAAAAAACGGTGTTTTTTCAAGTATTAAATTGCACCTAACTCAAACATGCAGTGTCCTGTTGACCGGCATTAATATACATTTTGGTCACAATGTCCATCTGAATGTCATGATGTACAGTTTTACATAGATGAGACAATCCATTGCTCCACAGCGCCCCCTTGAAATTTTGAATGGGACTCAAAAAATTTTACTTTGTCAAAAACATTTGAAATTTCACATGGACATCCCTATCTCCATACTGACAAAAAAGCCAATGAGAACATACCTCTAGTTGCAAGTGTGTTGCCATGGCAACGACCAACATTTCTCATTGAAATACATGGGTTTTGGTTAACTGGGGTGAAAAAAGAACTTTGTCATAGACCATCGAAATTTGGTACACATATTCCACTCATCATACTGAACAAAAAAGCCAATGAAGACATACCTCTATTTCGAACCGGGCAGGTGTGAAAATATCATAAATGCTCTCATTGGAATGAATGGAGTAGTATTACTCAGTCGCTGTTTTTTTGGTGGGAGGGGCGGTATAAGCGGGAACGAGAAGCGCGAACTCCACGGTCGCGTGAACCCCGCGGTCGCAAGGGTGGCGAGGGCCTTTATCACTGCTTGCAGTTTTAATTATTATTATTATTCTTATTATTTTGGTTGCCAAATTGAAGCCATTTTTGACCCCCTGAACGTTAACAAAAAGTCCATTTTATTGGACCCAAAATTCAAGGTTGGTGAAAAAATTATTATTTTAATGTGCAAAAAAAATTCACATATCAAATTGACTCAATAGCGCCACCTCAAAAATCACAAAAATACATTACGGCAATGAGAGACCTTTTTTCATCGTAGACAAATGAAATTTGGTAGAACCATAGAACATGTGAAGACAAGTAAAAAAATTGTATTATGACCCCACCCTAAACCCTACAGGAAGTCCGCCATTGTGGGCGGAACCCATTTTTTTGACATTTTAACTCTCACGTTTGGATTTTTTTACGCAATGGATTTCTATTCTAGAAACTTGAAAATTGGTCAAAATGAACTACACCCATGTGGGATTAAAGTTCACTGTCTTGGATTTTTTTTTACGTCATTAAATGTGGGTGTGGCCAGCCTGCAAAGAAAAAAAGCATTTTTTGACGTTTTAAATTGCCAATAACTGAGACATGCAGCGTCCTATTTCCGGCATTAATATACGTTTTGTTGAAAATCTTGATCTGAATGCAATGACATACAATTTACATAAGTCAGACATTACATTGCTCCACAGCGCCCCCTTGAACTTTTGAATGGGACTAAAAAAAAATTACTTTGTCAAAAACATTTGAAATTTGACATGGAAATCTGGCTTCACATACTGAACAAAAAAGCCAATGAGAACATACCTCTATTTGTAAACTATGTTACCATGGTAACATCATAAATGTGTCATTGAAATGAATGGGGTTCAGAGTACTGGACTTTGTTTTAGACTAAATAGATGCTCTGCACTAATCCAACTATGACCCAAAATTCAAAGTTGGTGAAAAAATGTGTAATTTGATGTGCAAAAAAATTAATGTTTCAAAATGACTCCATAGCGCCACCTCCAAGTTCAAAATACATTACGGCAATGACAGACCTTTTCCATCGTAGACAAATGAAATTTTGGTAGAACCATAGAACATGTCAAAACAAGTAAAAAATTATTATATAACCCCACCCTAAACCCTACAGGAAGTCGCCATTGTGGGTGGAAGCCCATTTTTTTGGAAATTTTAACTCTCACATTTGAATTTTTTACGCAATGGATTTTTATTCTAGAAACTTGGAAATTGGTCAAAATGAAATAAACCCATGTGGGATTTGAGGCCAATGTCTTGAATTTTTTTTATGTTATAAAATGTGGGCGTGGTAAGCCTGCTAAGAAAAAAGCCCTTTTTTTGAAATTTTAAATTGCGCATAACACAAAAATGCAGGGTCCTATTTTCCGGCATTAATATACGTTTTGTTTCAAAAGTTAAACTGAATGCAACAACATACAATTTACATAAGTCAGACATTACATTGCTCCACAGCGCCCCCTTGAACTTTTGAATGAGACTGAAAAAAATTACTTTGTCATAAACATTTGAAATTTGACATGGACATCTGGCTTGATATACTGAACAAAAAAGCCAATAAGAACATACCTCTATCTACAAACTATGTTACCGTGGTAACATCATAAATGTGTCATTGAAATGAATGGGGTTCAGAGTACTGGACTTTGTTGTCGACTAAATAGATGCTCTGCACTAATCCAACTATGACCCAAAATTCAAGGTTGGTGAAAAATGTTGTATTTTGATGTGAAAAAAAATTAATGTTTCAAAATGACTCCATAGCGCCACCTCAAATTTCAAAATACATTACGGCAATGAGAGACCTTTTTCATCGTAGACAATGAAATTTGGTAGAACCATAGAACATGTCAAGACAAGTAAAAAATTATATTATGACCCCACCCTAAACCCTACAGGAAGTCGGCCATTGTGGCGGAACACAATTTTTTTTGAAATTTTAACTCTCACGTTTGGATTTTTTTTACGCCATGGATTTTCATTCAACAAACTTGCAAATTGGTCTAAATAAACTAGACCCATGTGGGATTAAAGGCGACTCACTTGGATTTTTCTAAGTCATAAAATGTGGGCGTGGCCAACATGCGAAGAAAAACTGCGTTTTTTGAATTATTGAATTGCACCTAACTCAAACATGCAGTGTCCTGTTAACCGGCATTAATATACATTTTGGTCACAATGTTCATCTGAATGTAATGATATACAGTTTACATAGCTGAGACAATCCATTGCTCCACAGCGCCCCCTTGAAATTTTGAATTGAACCCAAAAAAAAAAATTTTACTTTTTCAAAAACATTTGAAATTTGGCATGGACATCCCTATTCCCATACTGAACAAAAACGCCAATGAGAACATACCTCTATTTGCAAGTGCGTTGCCACGGCAACGACCGACATTTCTCATTGAAATACATGGGTTTTGGTTAACTGGGATGAAAAAAAAATCACTTTGTCATAGATCATCAAAATTTGGTACACATATTCCACTGATCATACTGAACAAAAAAAGCCAATGAAGACATACCTCTATTTCCAACCGTGTAGGCGTGAAAATGTCATAAATGCTCTCATTGGAATGAATGGAGTAGTATTACTCAGTCGCTGTTTTTGGTGGGAGGGGCGATGTAAGCGGGAACGAGAAGCGGGAACGAGAAGCGGGAACGAGAAGCGGGAACGAGAAGCGGGAACGAGAAGCGGGAACGAGAAGCGCGAACTCCGCGGTGGCGTGTACCCCGCGGTCGCAAGGGTGGCGAGGGCCTTTATCACTGCTTGCAGTTTTAATTATTATTATTATTCTTATTTTGGTTGCCAAATTGAAGCCACTTTTGACCCCCTGAACGTAAAAAAAAAAGTCCATTTTATTGGACCCAAATTCAAGGTTGGTGAAAAATGTATTATTTTAATGTGCAAAAAAATTCACATATCAAATTGACTCAATAGCGCCACCTCAAAAATCAAAATACATTACGGCAATGAGAGACCTTTTTCATCGTAGACAAATGAAAATTGGTACAACCATAGAACATGTCAAGACAAGTAAAAAATTGTATTATGACCCCACCCTAAACCCTACAGGAAGTCGGCCATTGTGGGCGGAACCCCATTTTTTTGAAATTTTAACTCTCACGTTTGGATTTTTTACACCATGGATTTTCATTCAATAAACTTGCAAATTGGTCAAATTGAACTAGACCCATGTGGGATTAAAGACGAGTCACTTGGATTTTTCTAAGTCATAAAATGTGGGCGTGGCCAGCCTGCCAAGAAAAAAGCAATTTTTTGAAGTAGTAAATCGTACGTAACTCAAACATGCAGTGTTCTATTCCCGGCATTAATATACGATTTGTTCAAAATCTTGTTCTGAATGCATGGACATACAATTAAAATTTTTTAAACATTATATTGCTCCACAGCGCCCCCTTGAAAATTTGAATGGGACCAAAAAAATTTTACTTTTTCAAAAACATTTGAAATTTGGCATGGACATCCCTATCCCCATACTGAACAAAAAAGCCAATGAGAACATACCTCTATTTGCAACTATGTTACCGTGGTAACGTCATAAATGTGTCATTGAAATGAATGGGGTTCAGAGTACTGGACTTTGTTGTCGACTAAATAGATGCTCTGCACTAATCCAACTATGACCCAAATGTCAAGGTGGTGTGAAAAAATTTGTGTTTTGATGTGGAAAAAAATCAATATTTCAAAATGACTGAGTAGCGCCACCTCAAAGTTCAAAATACATTACGGCAATGAGAGACCCTTTTTCATCGTAGACAAATGAAATTTGGTAGAACCATAGAACATGTCAAGACAAGTAAAAAATTATATTATGACCCCACCCTAAACCCTACAGGAAGTCGGCCATTGTGGGCGGAACCCCATTTTTTTGAAATTTTAACTCTCACGTTTGGATTTTTTACGCTGTGGATTTTCATTCAACAAACTTGAAAATTTGACAAAATGAACTAGGCCCATGTGGGATTAAAGGCGACTCACTTGGATTTTTCAACGTCATAAAATGTGGGTGTGGGCAACATGCAAAAAAACTGGTGTTTTTTTCAAGTATTAAATTGCACCTAACTCAAACATGCAGTGTCCTGCTGACCGGCATTAATATACATTTTGGTCACAATATTTATCTGAATGTAATGATATACAGTTTACATAGATGAGACAATCCATTGCTCCACAGCGCCCCCTTGAAATTTTGAATAGGACCCAAAAAATTTTACTTTGTCAAAAACATTTGAAATTTCATATGAACATCCCTATCTCCATACTGAACAAAAAAGCCAATGAGAACATACCTCTATTTGCAAGTGTGTTGCCATGGCAACGACCGATATTTCTCATTGAAATACATGGGTTTTGGTTAACTGGGATAAAAAAATGTACTTTGTCAAAGACCATTGAAATTTGGTACACATATTCCACTCATCATACTGAACAAAAAAGCCAATGAAGACATACCTCTATTTCCAACCGTGCAGGCGTGAAAATGTCATAAATCCTCTCATTGGAATGAATGGAGTAGTATTACTCAGTCGCTGATTTTGGTGGAGAGGGCGATGTAAGCGGGAACGAGAGGCGGGAACGAGAGGCGGGAACGAGAGGCTGGGGAACGAGAGGCGGGAACGAGAGGCGGGAACGAGAGAGGCGGGAACGAGAGGCGCGAACTCCGCGGTGGCGCAAACTCCGCGGTGGCGCGAACTCCGCGGTGGCGTGAACCCCCGCGGGTCGCAAGGGTGGCGAGGGCCTTTATCACTGCTTGCAGTTTTAATTAGGCCCGAGCCGGAGACAACGTCCCGGCGAGGGACTCATTAAAACCGCGTCCGAAACGGGGAAAATGGCAAAAATCAAGTGGTTAACACGCCCCCACATGCCAGTGAGTGGTGTCAAAAATTAGAACTCGCCAAGCTCTAATTGTCACCGAAGACCGCGAAAAAAAAAATAACCAAAGACGACTCGGTAGCGCCACCTCAAACTTTGATTTTCATGGGGCCTATGGGAGCCCGACTCGGAAAAAAGTCGACTGAAAAATCTGAAACTCGCATCAAAAAATAGAACATGTCGGGACATGACAAAAATGATATTATGGCCCCGCCCTAAAATGTACAGGAAGTCGGCCATATTGGATCAAACCCGGTGATGACAAAAGCGCACACCCTCACATTCAGGACATCTCCTCGCACAGTTTTCATCACAAACACTTTCAATTTGGCCAAAACCCACTAAACCCATGTGAGATTAAAGATCATCAATTATATTTGAATATGACTTTGGGTGTGGTCATGGCGAATTTTATACAGAATCGCAATTTTTGGAATATTTCAATAAAATATTTCTCGTTTCACACATTTTTGTTGGGAAAACGCTAATACAGCGTTTATGCACATTTGTGAGCTGAACACAATGATATGCAAATCATGGCTTTATCTCACAAAATGACTCTTTAGCGCCCTCTTCAAATTTCATTTTAAAAAAATTCGTAGAAGACAATCGATTTGTCGTGGACTTGTGAAAAAAAATCACAGGAGCCTTATTTGTGATGGGGCACAAAGTGAGAAAGTCACAAGACTGTAGCACTTATGGTTTAGGAGATAAAAAATGGTTGAAAAAAAAATTTCCATTATTATTATTATTATTATTATTATTATTATACTTGCGACTTCGAAGCCATTTTTGACCCCCTGAACATTAATGAAAACTAAATTTGATTGGACCAAAATTCAAGGTTGGTGAAAAATTAATTATTTTTTTTTGGGCAAAAAAATTAATGCTTCAAAATGACTCAGTAGCGCCACCTCAAAAAATCAAAATACATTACGGCAATGACAGACCTTTTTTCATCGTAGACAAATGAAATTTGGTAGAACCATAGAACATGTCAAAACAAATAAAAAAATTTTATTATGACCCCACCCTAAACCCCACAGGAAGTCGGCCATTGTGGGCGGAACCCAATTTTTTCCAAATTTTAAATGTCACTTTTGAATTTTTTACGCCATGGATTTTCATTCTAGAAACTTGGAAATTGGTCAAAATGAACTACAGCCATATGGGATTAAAGGTGTTTGTCTTGGATTTTTTTTCTGTGTCAAAAATGTGGGTGTGGCCAGCCTGCCAAGAAAAAAAGCCATTTTTTTTAAGTTTTAGATTGCGAATAATTGAGACATGCAGCTTCCCATTTCCCGGCATTAATGTACGTTTTGTTGAAAATGTTGATCTGAACGCAACGACATACAATTTACATACATCAGACATTACATTGCTCCACAGCGCCCCCTTGAACTTTTGAATGGGACCAAAAAAATTACTTTGTCAAAAACATTTGAAATTTGGCATGGACATCTGGCTTCACATACTGAACAAAAAAGCCAATGAGAACATACCTCTATTTGCAACTATGTTACCGTGGTAACATGATAAATGTGTCATTGAAATGAATGGGGTTCAGAGTACTGGACTTTGTTGTCGACTAAATAGATGCTCTGCACTAATCCAACTATGACCCAAAATTCAAGGTTGCCAAAAATGTAATATTTTAATGTGGAAAAAAATGAATGCTTTCAAAATGAGTCAATAGCGCCACCTCAAAGTTCAAAATACATTACGGCAATGACAGACCTTTTTCATGGTAGACAAATGAATTTGGTAGAACCATAGAACATGTCAAGACAAGTAAAAAATTATATTATGAACCCACCCTAAACCCTACAGGAAGTCGGCCATTGTGGGCGGAACCCCATTTTTTCTTAATTTTAACTCTCACGTTTTGAATTTTTTACGCCATGGATTTTCATACAACAAACTTGCAAATTAGTCAAATAGAACTAGACCCATGTGGGATTAAAGACGAGACACTTGGATTTTTCTAAGTTATCAAATGTGGGTGTTGCCAGCCTTGTAAGAAAAAAGCCATTTTTTGAAGTATTAAATCGTACGTAACTCAAACATGCAGCGTCCTATTTCCCGGCATTAATATACGATTTGTTCAAAATCTTGATCTGAATGCATAGACATACAATTTAAAATTTTTAGACATTATATTGCTCCACAGCGCCCCCTTGAAAATTTGAATGGGACCAAAAAAATTTTACTTTTTCAAAAACATTTGAAATTTGGCATGGACATCCCTATCACCATACTGAACAAAAAAGCCAATGGGAACATACCTCTATTTCCAAGTGTGTTGCCATGGCAACGACCGACATTTCTCATTGAAATACATGGTTTTGGTTAAATGGGAAGAAAAAATATTTACTTTGTCATAAACATTGAAATTTGGTACACATATTCCACTGATCACACTGAACAAAAAGCCAATGAAGACATACCTCTATTTCCAACCTTGCAGGTGTGAAAATGTCATAAATGCTCTCATTGGAATGAATGGAGTAGTATTACTCAGTCGCTGATTTTGGTGGGAGGGGCGATGTAAGCGGAACGAGAAGCACGAACTCCACGGTCGCGTGAACCCCGCGGTCGCAAGGGTGGCGAGGGCCTTTATCACTGCTTGCAGTTTTAATTATTATTATTCTTATTATTTTTGCGGCCGCTTTGAAGCCACTTTTGACCCCCTGAACGTTAACGAAAACTCAATTTTATTGGACCCAAAATTCAAGGCTGGCGAAAAAAAAATTTATTTTGTAGGTTGTTAGTAAAAATATTCAAAATGACACGCTAGCGCCCCCTAATATGCTCAATTCATGTTTTGGCAAAGTTTAACTTAGAAAGTTGAAAACTTGGCACATCCATCCGTCTTTCAATTCTGAACAAAAAAGCCAATGAGAACATACCTCTATTTGTAACTATGTTACCGTGGTAACGTCATACATGTGCCATTGAAATGAATGGGGTTCAGAGTACTGGACTTTGTTGTCGACTAAATAGATGCTCTGCACTAATCCAACTATGACCCAAAATTCAAGGTTGGCGAAAAAATGTGTATTTTGATGTGCAAAAAAATTAACATTTCAAAATAACTCAGTAGCGCCACCTCAAAGTTCAAAATACATTACGTCAATGACAGACCCTTTTTCATCGTGGACAAATGAAATTTGGTAGAACCATAGAACATGTCAAGACAAGTAAAAAATTATATTATGACCCCACCCTAAACCCTACAGGAAGTCGGCCATTGTGGGTGGAAGCCCATTTTTTTGGAAATTTTAACTCTCACATTTGAATTTTTTACGCAATGGATTTTCATTCTAGAAAAACTTGGAAATTGGTCAAAATGAAATAGACCCATGTGGGATTTGAGGCCAATGTCTTGAATTTTTTTATGTTATAAAATGTGGGCGTGGTCAGCCTGCTAAGAAAAAAGCCCTTTTTTGAAATTTTAAATTGCGCATAACACAAAAATGCAGGGTCCTATTTTCCGGCATTAATATACGTTTTGTTCAAAAGGTTAAACTGAATGCAACAACATACAATTTACATAAGTCAGACATTACATTGCTCCACAGCGCCCCCTTGAACATTTGAATGAGACTGAAAAAATTACTTTGTCATAAACATTTGAAATTTGACATGGACATCTGGCTTGATATACTGAACAAAAAAGCCAATAAGAACATACCTCTATCTACAACTATGTTACCGTGGTAACATCATAAATGTGTCATTGAAATGAATGGGGTTCAGAGTACTGGACTTTGTTGTCGACTAAATAGATGCTCTGCACTAATCCAACTATGACCCAAAATTCAAGGTTGGTGAAAAATGTTGTATTTTGATGTGAAAAAAAATTAATGTTTCAAAATGACTCCATAGCGCGCCACCTCAAATTTCAAAATACATTACGGCAATGAGAGACCTTTTTCATCGTAGACAAATGAAAATTGGTAGAACCATAGAACATGTCAAGACAAGTAAAAAATTATATTATGACCCCACCCTAAACCCTACAGGAAGTCGGCCATTGTGGGCGGAACACAATTTTTTTGAAATTTTAACTCTCACGTTTGGATTTTTTTACGCCATGGATTTTCATTCAACAAACTTGCAAATTGGTCTAAATAAACTAGACCCACGTGGGATTAAAGGCGACTCACTTGGATTTTTCTAAGTCATAAAATGTGGGCGTGGCCAACATGCGAAGAAAAACTGCGTTTTTTGAATTATTGAATTGCACCTAACTCAAACATGCAGTGTCCTGTTAACCGGCATTAATATACATTTTGGTTACAATGTTCATCTGAATGTAATGATATACAGTTTACATAGCTGAGACAATCCATTGCTCCACAGCGCCCCCTTGAAATTTTGAATTGAACCCAAAAAATTTTACTTTTTCAAAAACATTTGAAATTTGGCATGGACATCCCTATTCCCATACTGAACAAAAACGCCAATGAGAACATACCTCTATTTGCAGTGCGTTGCCACGGCAACGACCGACATTTCTCTTTGAAATACATGGGTTTTGGTTAACTGGGATGAAAAAAAAATCACTTTGTCATAGATCATCAAAATTTGGTACACATATTCCACTCATCATACTGAACAAAAAAGCCAATGAAGACATACCTCTATTTCCAACCGTGTAGGCGTGAAAATGTCATAAATGCTCTCATTGGAATGAATGGAGTAGTATTACTCAGTCGCTGTTTTTGGTGGGAGGGGCGATGTAAGCGGGAACGAGAAGCGGGAACGAGAAGCGGCAACGAGAAGCGCGAACTCCGCGGTGGCGTGTACCCCGCGGTCGCAAGGGTGGCGAGGGCCTTTATCACTGCTTGCAGTTTTAATTATTAGGCCCGAGCCGGAGACAACGTCCTGGCGAGGGACTCATTAAAACCGCGTCCGAAACGGGGAAAATGGCAAAAATCAAGTGGTTAACACGCCCCGACATGCCAGTGAGTGGTGTCAAAAATTAGAACTCACCAAGCTCTAATTGTCACCGAAGACCCCGAAAAAAAATAACGAAAGACGACTCGGTAGCGCCACCTCAAACTTTGATTTTCATTGGGCCTATGGGAGCCCGACTCGGAAAAAAGTCGACTGAAAAATCTGAGACTCACATCAAAAAATAGAACATGTCGGGACATGACAAAAATGATATTATGGCCCCGCCCTAAAATGTACAGGAAGTCGGCCATATTGGATCAAACCCGGTGATGCCAAAAGCGCACGCCCTCACATTCAGGACATCTCCTCGCACAGTTTTCATCACAAACACTTCAAATTTGGCCAAAACCCACTAAACCCATGTGAGATTAAAGATCATCAATTATATTTGAATATGACTTTGGGTGTGGTCATGGCGAATTTTATACAAAATTGCAATTTTTTGAATATTTCAATAAAATATTTCTCTTTCACACATTTTTTGTTGGGAAAACGCTAATACAGCGTTTATGCACATTTGTGAGCTGAACACAATGATATGCAAATCATGGCTTTAACTCACAAAATGACTCTCTAGCGCCCTCTTTAAATTTCATTTTCAAAAATTCATACAAGACAAACGATGTTTTGTGGACTTGTGAAAAAATTCACAGGGGCCTTATTTGTGATGGGGCACAATGTGAGAAAGTCACATGACTGTAGCTTTTATGGTTTAGGAGAAAAATAATGGGTGGAAAATCAGTTTCCATTATTATTATTATTATACTTGCCGCTTTGAAGGCACTTTTGACCCCCTGAACATTAACGAAAACTCAATTTTATTTGACCCAAAATTCAATATTGCTGAAAAATTTTGTTTTTTGAAATCCGTAAATAAAAATATTGAAAAATTACTCGGTAGCGCCCCCTAACAACCCCCATTCATTTTTTTGGACAAAGTTTCTCATAGACAAGTGAAATTTGGCACATATGTCCCCCTTAACATCCTGATCAAAAAAGCCAATGAGAACATACCTCTATTTGCAACTATGTTACCATGGTAACGTCATAAATGTGTCATTGAAATGAATGGGGTTCAGAGTACTGGACTTTGTTGTTGACTAAATAGATGCTCTGCACTAATCCAACTATGACCTGAAATTCAAGGTTGGCGAAAAAGTTGGTATTTTGATGTGGAAAAAAATTTCTGTTTCAAAATGACTCAGTAGCGCCACCTCAAATTTCAAAATACATTACGGCAATGAGAGACCTTTTTCATCGTAGACAAATGAAATTTGGTAGAACCATAGAACATGTCAGGACAAGTAAAAAATTATATTATGACCCCACCCTAAACCCTACAGGAAGTCGGCCATTGTGGGCGGAACCCAATTTTTTCCAAATTTTAAATGTCACTTTTGAATTTTTTACGCCATGGATTTTCATTCTAGAAACTTGGAAATTGGTCAAAATGAACTAGACCCATGTGGGATTAAAGGTGTTTGTCTTGGATTTTTTTCTGTCATAAAATGTGGGTGTGGCCAGCCTGCCAAGAAAAAAGCAATTTTTTAAAGTTTTAAATTGCGAATAATTGAGACATGCAGCGTCCCATTTCCCGGCATTAATATACGTTTTGTTGAAAATGTTGATCTGAACGCAACGACATACAATTTACATACATCAGACATTACATTGCTCCACAGCGCCCCCTTGAACTTTTGAATGGGACCAAAAAAATTACTTTGTCAAAAACATTTGAAATTTGGCATGGACATCTGGCTTCACATACTGAACAAAAAAGCCAATGAGAATATACCTCTATTTGCAACTATGTTACCGTGGTAACGTCATAAATGTCTCATTGAAATGAATGGGGTTCAGAGTACTGGACTTTGTTGTCGACTAAATAGATGCTCTGCACTAATCCAACTATGACCCAAAATTTAAGGTTGGTGAAAAAATGTGTCATTTGATGTGCAAAAAAATTAATGTTTCAAAATGACTCTATAGCGCCACCTCAAAGTTCAAAATACATTACGGCAATGACAGACCTTTTTCATGGTTGACAAATGAAATTTGGTAGAACCATTGAACATGTCAAGACAAGTAAAAAATTATATTATGACCCCACCCTAAACCCTACAGGAAGTCGGCCATTGTGGGCGGAACCCCATTTTTTCTTAATTTTAACTCTCACGTTTGAATTTTTTACGCCATGGATTTTCATACAACAAACTTGCAAATTAGTCAAATAGAACTAGACCCATGTGGGATTAAAGACGAGACACTTGGATTTTTCTAAGTTATAAAATGTGGGTGTGGCCAGCCTTGTAAGAAAAAAGCCATTTTTTGAAGTATTAAATCGTACGTAACTCAAACATGCAGCGTCCTATTTCCCGGCATTAATATACGATTTGTTCAAAATCTTGATCTGAATGCATAGACATACAATTTAAAATTTTTAGACATTATATTGCTCCACAGCGCCCCCTTGAAAATTTGAATGGGACCAAAAAAATTTTACTTTTTCAAAAACATTTGAAATTTGGCATGGACATCCCTATCACCATACTGAACAAAAAAGCCAATATTTCCATATTTCCAAGTGTGTTGCCATGGCAACGACCGACATTTCTCATTGAAATACATGGGTTTTGGTTAAATGGGAAGAAAAAATATTTACTTTGTCATAAACCATTGAAATTTGGTACACATATTCCACTCATCATACTGAACAAAAAAGCCAATGAAGACATACCTCTATTTCCAACTGTGCAGGTGTGAAAATGTCATAAATGCTCTCATTGGAATGAATGGAGTAGTATTACTCAGTCGCTGTTTTTGGTGGGAGGGGCGATGTAAGCGGGAACGAGAAGCGCGAACTCCACGGTCGCGTGAACCCCGCGGTCGCAAGGGTGGCGAGGGCCTTTATCACTGCTTGCAGTTTTAATTCTTATTATTATTTTTACGGCCGCTTTGAGGCCATTTTTGACTCCCTGAACGTTAACGAAAACTAAATTGTACTGGACCCAAAATTCAAGACTGGTGAAAAATGTATTATTTTGATGGTCAAAAAAATTAAACTTTCAAAATGACTCAATAGCGCCACCTCAAAAATCAAAATACATTACGGCAATGACAGACCTTTTTCATCGTAGACAAATGAAATTTGGTAGAACCATAGAACATGTCAAGACAAGTAAAAAATTATATTATGACCCCACCCTAAACCCTACAGGAAGTCGGCCATTGTGGGCGGAACCCCATTTTTAAAAAAAATTAACTCTCACGTTTGGATTTTTTACGCCATGGATTTTCATTCAACAAACTTGCAAATTGGTCAAAATGTACTAGGCCCATGTGGGATTAAAGGCGACTCACTTGGATTTTTATACGTCATAAAATGTGGGTGTGGCCGACATGCAAACAGAAATGGCAAGTATTATATGGCATCTAACTCAAACATGCAGTGTCCTGTTGACCGGCATGGGATGGAACCACCCGCTCCAAGTCATCTTTTTCTCCTCTCTCTTTCTTACTCTTTCCCTTTAACTGTATCCCCCTCTCTCCCCTATCTTTGTATCTAGTCTTTTTTATAGCCTTTCACTTCCCTGCCATATAAGGGTCTGTTTAAGCGCTCTTACTCTTTTTCTATCACTGCCTCTTGCTCCCTCTTGATCTCTATCTCTATTTAGATCTATATCTACATCCTCACCCCTCTGCAGGTGGACTCATGTTTTGTTTTTTTTTTGTTTTTTTTTACTAAGCTTGGGTTCTTCACCAGCGGCCTGGGAGCTTGAGGGTTCTGTGCAGTATCTTTGCTGTAGCCACTCCTCCAGTTTCGGGGCTATTGCCCCAAGTGCTCTGGCGCCAAGATGGCACCACATACGGTCGCCCTGGTGATTTCGTGCATGGTGTGTTTTTGAACCCACCTCAGACCCCTCCTCCTCCCCCACTGCCCTCACAGTTTCGGAGAGGGACGTGATAAAGCTTTTCAAGAAGCAAAACCCCCGCAAAGCCCCGGGCCTGGACGGTGTCTCTCCTTCCACCCTTAGACACTTTGCTGAGGAGCTGGCTCCTGTCTTCACAGACATCTTTAACACCTCCCTGGAGTCATGTCACGTCCCAACCTGCTTCAAGCTGTCCACCATTGTCCCTGTCCCCAAGAAGCCCAGGATCACTGGACTTAATGACTATAGAACTGTGGCGCTGACGTCTGTAGTCATGTAGTCATTTGAGTGCCTGGTCCTGCACCACCTCAAATCCTTCACCTCTCCCCTCCTGGACCCTCTGCAGTTTGCCTACAGAGCCAATCGGTGTGTGGACGACGCCATTAACCTGGCCCTTCACTTCATCCTCCAGAATCTGGACTCCCCGGGAACCTACGCCAGGATCCTGTTTGTGGACTTCAGCTCTGCGTTCAACACCGTCCTCCCTGCTCTGCTCCAGGACAAGCTCGCTCAGCTCAACGTGCCTGACTCCACCTGCAGGTGGATCACTGACTTCCTGACAGACAGGAGGCAGCACGTGGGGCTGGGGAAGAATGTCTCGGACACTCGGACAATCAGCACAGGATCTCCCCCTGCTCTTCTCCCTGTACACCAACTGCTGCACCTCCAGCCACGACACCGTCAAACTGGTCAAGTTTGCGGATGACACCACCCTCATCGGGCTCATCTCGGACGGGGATGAGTCTGTCTACAGGAGGGAGGTGGATCGGCTGGTGTCCTGGTGCAGAAGCAACAACCTGGAGCTCAACGCCCAGAAGACAGTGGAGATGATTGTGGACTTCAGGAAAGTCACAGCCCTCCTGCCCCCCTCACCTTGACCGACTCCCCCTTCACCACCGTGTACTCTTTCCGCCTCCTGGGCACCTGCATCACCTCAAGTAGGAGCCGACCATCAGCTCCCTCATCAAGAAAGCCCAGCAGAGGATGTACTTCCTGCAGCAGCTAAAGAAAGCCAAGCTGCCGATCCAGATGATGGTGCAGTTCTACACGGCCATCATTGAGTCCATTCTCACTTCCTCCATCACTGTGTGGTTTGCTGGGGCCACTGCCAGGGACAGGCAGAGACTGCAGCGCATTGTGCACTCTGCTGAGAAGGTGATTGGCTGCAGCCTTCCATCTCTCCAGGACCTGTACGCCTCCAGGACTCAGGGGCGAGTTAGTCGTATAGCAGCTGACACTTCTCACCCTGGACACGAAGTATTTCAGCCACTTTCCTCTGGCAGGAGGCTACGGTCCATCAGGACCAGAACCTCTCGTCACAAGAACAGCTTCTTCCCCTCTGCTGTTTGTCTCATGAACACTTTATAATATCTGTACTAAACTGACACTTTATAACACTGGTCACTAAATAACCCATGTTGCACTGTTGTTGTTTTGATGCTGCTGTTGTATATATTTTCTTCCTGCATGCCCTTATTTGTATTTATTCAGTGTTTTTTATTTATTTTTATTATTATTTTTTTTTTTGTGTGTTCAATGTGCACTTTATCACCGAAGTAAGTTCCTAGTCTGTGAGCTCTGCTCACGGACAATGGCAATAACACTTCTTCTGATTCTGATTCTGATGACCACAGGCACCACTGATTCCTTCACCTTTTAGGCCTTCTCCAGTTCTTCTTTGAGCCCCTGGTATTTCTCTAGTTTCTCATGTTCCTTTTTCCTGATGTTCCGCTTGGTACTGCGATGTCCACCACAACGGCTTTGCTCTGTTGTATATCTACCACCACAATGTTCACTCAATCATTCTCCACTATCTTTGGAGGTGTTTTCCACTATGTCCTTGGGTTTTTCAGTACTCAGCACAGATGTTTCTGTACACTATGTCCGCCACTTGGTTATGCCACTCCATGTATAAGCATACATACAGCATCTTATGTTATCTTATGGAGTTATGTTCTGGACTGTCTCAGGGGCCTCTTTGTGTAGCCTACACCTTGGGTCTTGTCTGGTGTGATAGATCTGGACCTCTGTCCCTCTAGTGCTCAAGGCCTGCTCCTTTGCAGTCAGGATGAGTGCCTCTGTGCTGTCCTTCAGTCCAGCTTTCTCAAGCCACTGGTAGGATTTCTTGATATCAGCCACTTCAGTTATGTTCGGGTGGTACATCCCATGCAGGGGCTTGTCCTTCCATGATGGTTCCTCCAGTACCGCCATCTGTTGGGCCCTTGTCCTCAATGCACTTATGGATCTTGGATGTTTCATCCTGGACTGTGGCTCTCACACTCACTAGTCCTCGTCCTCCTTCCTTACGGCTCGCATACAGTCTCAGGGTGCTGGATTTGGTCAGGAGCTTTCGAGTTTTAAGATCTATGGTTTGTATCTCCCCCTTTGGCCAGCTTATGATTCCTGCTGGGTATTTGATTACTGGAAGGGCGTAGCTGTTTATTGCTTGGGTCTTGTTCTTGCCATTGAGCTGACTCCTTAGGATTTGCCTTACTCGTCTGAGGTATTTAGCCGTGGCCGCTTTCCTTGTTTCCTCTTCAACGTTGCCATTTGCTTGTGGCAAGTACCAAGGTACTTGCAGCTGTCCTCAATGTCTGGTATTGTTCCCTCTGGGAGTGAGACCCCTTCTGTGTGGACTACCTTCGATCTCTTTGTCACCATACGGCTCAAGTCCGAATGACATTCCAATGTCTGTGGTGTAGATGAGTGAGTCGGTGTCTTGCTCATTCTTAGTGTACAGCTTGATGTCATCCATGTAGAGGAGGTGACTGATGGTTGCCCCATTCCTGAGTTGGTATCCAGAGCCAGTGTTGTTGATGATTTGACTGAGGGGGTTGAGACCTATGCAGAACAGCAGTGGGGACAGTGCATCTCCTTGGTATATGCAATATTTTATGGTCACTTGTGCAAGTGGGTCGAGGGTGGTTTTCCACAATCTCATCGAGTTTGCAATGAAGGCTCTTAGAGTCCTGTTGATGTTGTACAGCTCCAGGCATTCAATATAATGAATCCAGGCAATGCACAGGTTGGTCTTGCAGGTTCCGCAGTCTGGGGTGGCTGTTCGGTCTACCAGGAGCTGATGTTTGGCTCCCCTGGTAACTTTGCCAATGCTCTTCTGTGCTGTGCTCATGTATTGAGCCATGTGCCCATTTATCTTACCCGTGATGATGCCTGACATGAGCTTCCTTGTAGTGGAGGTTATTGGCCGATAGTTGAATGGGTCTGTACCCTTTCAGTGATCCTTCTGGATCAAGATCGTACGTCCTTTGTTTAGCCATTCAGGGTGAGTCCCATATATTAGCAGTGGGTTAATTTGTGCTGTCAGATGCTCATGGAGAGCAGTGAGCTTCTTTAGTCAGTAGCTCTAGATCAGGGGTCACCAACCCTATGCCCGCGGGCACCAGGCACCATAAAAAGCAACAGAGATTTATTTAAAAATATGCAAGTTGATTTTTTTCTTTAACATTACAGCAAATTGATAACTTTTTGAAACATGGTGCAAAATAGTTTGTTTTGTTCAAAAGGTTTGTCAGTGGCCTGTGAAAATGGGACACTGAGATGAAGTGATCATCTGAAAATTTAACTTTTTTTTTTAAGTACTGAGATTTATAAATTTAAACTGCTGAATACTGATATCTGTTTCCCACCTTGCTGTCATTGTTGATTGTGAGAAATCATGAACGTGATCAGTGTTTTCAGAGATGATTATCATTAATTATTATTAATAATGTGTAACTAAGGGCAAACTGAGCATATTTGTCATTTCAGAAGAGCGAATCAAACTGGTAGCCCTTCATATGACTCAGTACCCATGAAGTAGCCCTCGGTTTCAAATAGGTTGGTGACCCCTGCTCTAGATCATGTCAGGGCCTGGTGCGGTTCAGTTTTTCATACCTGGATGTATGCCACTGTGATGGTGACTGGTGTGGATACCTTTCCAGTGCTGTTCAGTTTCCAGCCTTGGTGGGCTTGTCCTGGTGTTATTACCCTGCCATTGAGTGTACACGTTTAACTTTTACACTTACTACACTTAAACTACACTATATATATATATATATATATATATATATATATATATATATATATATATATATATATATATATATATATATATATATATATATATATATGTGTATATATATATATATATATATATATATATATATATATATATATATATATATATATATATATATATATATATATATATGGTTCTATATGCTGACCTGCTCACAATGTACTAGGAGGCGGAAGAGGGGTGTGTGCAGGGCTGTGGACACGTTTGTGACCCCCTTTTCATACAGCACTTTTAAACTCCCAAAACATTATGGAAACATGTTAGCCGTAGTTCAACCGTTGGAACTGCTAACTTTACCACTGATTGTTAAAACTCCAAGGCTTTTATGACCAAACTTTCCTGGCTCTTGTGTGTGGTTATTTATTCATTTATTTATTTACCTCTGCACATGCTTCAGCCCATCATAGCTGTGTTTACATTTGCCTACAGCTTTATTTTGCCTGCACAGCAGCGCTCTGATCCTACGACTCACAACATATATTAAACACATCTGATATCCCCTGCGACTGCACAATTGCGTGTTCATTGTGAGCAGCTCGTAACCTCCTGGACACCTCATGACAGTGAGGCACAGAGGAGCCAAAATTAGGCCAGAGTTTAAAATTGTCGCGCGGCTAAAATTTGTGTCAAAATCAGCAGGAAAATTCCACACTATAACCCCAGTTTAAGGTAGAAATAAGTCTGTCACGGTGATTATATTGATTTATCGCTAAATAAATGATAAATAGAACAATAATTTTTGGGGGGTCAATATTTATCATGAGTACTTTTGTGTACTATTGGGGAACTTTTTGCTATTTTTCTGTACTACAGTAACATCTGATGGTTGAACAAATACCTTGTAAGACTCATTAAAAACTAAGTACTAAGTGTTTCAAAGTATTACATTACATATTATACATTTAGAATATTTTTGGGATAATCCTGGTTAAAGGTTATTGTGTCAGGGGCGTGAATTAGTTTAAAAATTTCTTATTGTGGCAGGCAAGGTAAAAAATGTCATAACTAAATTATATTTAATGAATAAATTACTTGATAATTTGACATATTTTTCATAAAATTTGTCTTACTTTATTAATGCTTATCTCCATTCAGTAACATTTAAGTAGTAATAAACATGAAGCTTTTTTCCAAGTGTCATTTATTTAAGAAACCCAGTGTTTATTACATGACTCGACTGCAGTATTTAGCCCTACGTCTCTTTTTACAACTCTAGTACAAGTTTATTCACACCGCCCAGACAGAAACATACATTTCCATTGTGGGCTTTTCATTTTAATAATTACAAAATCTTAAGAGTCTGCAAAAATAAAAATACAGGTCAATGACTGAGAGATAAATAGATAAATAATCAAATATCCCATGAAATCAGTCAATAAATAAATACAAATAAATAACATTCAAAATTTCTTTGGCCAAGCCGGGGCCATATGGATGGATGCCTCTGCAGCTCAAACTCTGTGACTGAAAAAAGACTCAACTGATGTTTTAATGAACTCTGTGAGTGAAAGAACAATTAGTTTGAGGCACTTTTAAGGATACTGCAGGAAATAGCCACATTTCCTTAAGTTTTTCCCAAGACTGGACAAAATGGACGACAAACATTCCATCAAAACGAAGTGAGTGACTGCATTGCTAATTGAAACGTAATGATTCTGATGGTTGGGAGTCTAAAGTGATTTTTTTATTTTTATTTATTTTTTTTTGGGAGAGGGGGGGGGGGACTGAAGAAGTGGCTTGGATGAGCAGCGAAACGTCTTCACTCCTACAACGATTTGTCCAGTTGACAGATTTGAACTTCGTCTTTTGCTATAGATCAGACCTGGACGAATGAGGATTTACACAGATTAGTTCTATTAGTCACTTTTGTTTTTGATGCTTTGAGTCTCCTTTCCCTTTTCATTCCTCCTTCAGGAAACTATTACAGCACAATCAGTGTGCATTCTGCTATTGAAAATATTGCACATCTCATCAGGTTTGTCAAGTTGTACAGTGTAGTTTTATATAATATTTGTGTATATTTATGTAGGCTTGTGGGCTGAACATTGTACAGAATCTTACAGCTGACCGTAAGGTGGGTTCGAATAAGGCCCAGGAGAGATCGCTAAATAACTGAAACATGTATGGATGACATCTAAAACCTCTCCAGGCATGTTTTTGATGAGGGACCAATGTTATAACATGGTGGGAAGATAATAAAAAAAAAGTTTTTTAAATTACATAATACCCCCTCTTTAAACTTTTAAACTTACTCATGTAGACAAGTGACAAAGTTACATGTGAGATTTGTAGAAAGGGATCCCCACTCACAGTAAAACATTATGTTCTTCAATGTAGTTTTGAGCATTAAAAACATCATAACTGAATAGATGCAAGATAAACAGTTACAAAGGTATACTGTTGGAACATCCCAGGCAAATTATTAAAATCTCCATGTTGACAGTATGTGACTGGCCTCTCACTAGAAAAGTTACATGGTGCACCTTTACATTATAATTTGTCAAATTAAAATTGTATTATGGGTTTATATATAATAATAATAATAATAATAATAATAATAATAATAATTATAATTATTATTATTATTATTATTATTATCATCATCATCATTTTTACTGCCGACTACTTAAACGTTTCACCAACCAATTTAGAGAGTTGTATGCCGAAAGTAGTTTATAAAATAATCAAAATGAGTATTGGACGTTGTTCAGAATATACATTGTAAAAGTTTAAGCAAGTAAATTTAATATTGTCAGTGGATGTACTGCCTTATACGTTTCACGTCAAAGATGTACTCTGTAGCTTTTCTCCATGGAGATGCTATTGTGTTGCCGAGAATGTTCCACTGCATGGCATTAAAGTTATCTATCTCCACACTAGTTACAGGTCATATCTGCTACTGGACAATTAACACGTGTAATTCAATGAATAAAACATAGATACATTTAATACCATACTGTGGAACACTCTAAACACACTCCATGGACACTAGCAGGTAACGTACCCTCAAACAGAAAAGTAATATTAAAGTTATAGTTAAATATAGTGTACCTTTAAAGGAAAAAGTCAATTGAATGTCAATTACTCTCCTTAGCTTCTCTAAACTTTGATGCAGTTACAATTTTGGGACAAAGCATGACTTAACAGTGCACAGATATAGTGACAAAACCAAAATAAACACATTGTGAAAAATTACGAATAAAATGTCAGTGTGTGTTTTCTGTCGTGGTTGAGTCCGATTGGGATTCAGAATGTTCCCCGAAAATCCCGGCTAGCGTCTTAAAGCGAGGCCCCCATTCATTGAGGTATTCGTAGTCCTCCTCTGGCTCTACAACATGAGTTTCAATAGAACTCAGCGAATCGGCAATGGAACCTTCACCCTCGTATGCATAAGTGGCCAGAGAGTCATAGGGTGGTGCCGAATTGTCCGTATCATTCTCTTTCAATCTCTGGGTAATAAACTCCTGAATATCCGCGCTCTCTTGAGATACGGGAGCACGGCTGTTTTTTAACTTGTGTTCGGGTTTGACGTCGCGGCGTAGCATGTTTTCATTGACAGCTTTGGGGTTGCGTAGCGTTCCCATGTCGAAGGCGTGTGTGTCCTCCTCACCCCCGCCCTCGTCATCATAGTGAATCACATTGTCGCGAATGTCCTCTTTTGACGACATTAGCGTCTCTTTCTTCTTCTGCCGTCTCAGTCCTATATACAGCACCACAATCACTGTAAAAAATAATAGAGAAAAGTTACGGTAGTTTCTTTAGGGGGGAAGTACTGGTGTACTTGCTGTAGAATAAATCTAAAGTTCTGGTGTGATCATATAAATTAAATAACAAAACAATGGAAACATTTAATGAATATTAAAAGTTTGATAACCTCTGTGTTATGGTAATCTGGTATTATGAGTGCAGGTGATTTTTGAGAGGTTATATTAAGAAGAAAGGAAAATTAAGGACAAGTTATTGACCTTATTCTGCCCTCCCACTTTTGCCTCTAAATGCTCCAGTCCACTTCTGATTAAGCGGAATCCCATTCATTCAAATAGAGAATGGGAAATTTTGCCACTAAAATATGATACAAAGTAGGTTGATTTGTGTAAAATGTTCAATGTTTATGTGACCAACGTGTCAACAATGTATCAATTCTGTGGGAGGCTTTAAAACAGTTTTGTAATCTGTGTAGAACTTATTTGCTGTCAAGATCGGCACCCCCATGCAAAATAATACAATCTGGGTGACAGTGGTGCGCCCACAGAAACTTCAGGAATAAGGTGAATATTTCTAGATTTTTTGCAACACAACCATGCTCATAAAAGAAATTTTTATTGGCACCTGTACACCTGTATGTGTTGTACCCCATGGCACTTCCTTATGTTTAATTCCTTTGAGATATTGTTTTTTTTTTTTCATATTTCAAGCTAAATTATCTGCAAGTGAAATATGAGTTGAAATTTGACTTATTATTAAAGATCAAATATATAACTTTTCTGGTGACTAGGCAGGTACACAAAAAGCTTGTTTCCATGGAGATATTATTATTCTACATTAAAAGTTCCACAGTATGGCATTAAAATTATCTTAGCAGGGTCACTTCTCCACAGATTCTTGTAACCATGGAGATGATTTAATTGGCATTAAACCATCCTGTGGAAAAATTCCAGGCTAAGCAAGAATATCTCCATGGAGAAGGCAGGTGGCAGACCCTGCACCAAAAAGGTTATATAGTCTAACTGTAATTTGACATTAATACGTGCTTTATCTCCACTGCCATATGATTTAGTCATAAATATATCTAAAAATGTTTTGAAACTGGTCAGGTATTCCTCTTAACGATCTAAATACTCTAGTGTAGACCTACTGTATATATAGTAAGTAAATAAAATTAACTAGTCAAAACTACCCCAAAAAACATGAAAATGTAATACTGAATTTTATATAGTTATATATGTAATCCTTTTTCTACAATGTATTCAGAAAGGGAGTGGGGACTGTTAGCTTTCTCACAGGGAAAAATTGAGTTGGAGTGAAATGCTGATAATAACTCATTATTATCATCACTTTTTTTTTTTTTTTTTTTTTTTTTTTTTTAAGGCGTTACATTTGGATTTGCTATTTAGACTTTTGGCCCATGCATTTAGAAGCACTATGTAACTTTTGTAAGTATTCTAGTGGAGGGTCTGTCACCATGCATGTCACCATCTATCTTCAGTGAACAGATGACACCATCAGGCCAAGTCAAATCTGTGGAGAGGTAACCTCCATACAGCACATATTTTTTTATTGTATTTATTCAAATACTTTAAACAAGTGGAAGCAACAACAAGTTAAGTAGACGGCAGAACCCTTAAACAGAAAGTTACATAGTGTAGCTTTATGTAATCACTATAATTTCTTCTTTCTCATGCTTTTACTTTAAAACCAGTTGCAAAATCATGATAGATGTGTATATTATAACTGGACATAAAAGGTGAACCTGAAAGCATTAAATGATCCAACCACTATTCACAAAAGCAGACTAAATCCACATAAAAGTATCGCACTACCAGTGGGCTGCTTTAAGCCCAGGGCTTTGTTCAGTCCATGTCAGATACACTTGAATATTATTAGTGATTATCTAACTAACTTTTTAAGTGCTAATCGTAGAAGTGGGGCAAGTAAGGAATTAACCAGATCTAGGAACTGCTCTAAGAACAATTAAATCGTATCTGGATTTAACACTTTAGTCATACAGAATGTGAAAGTATTTTGTTTTCCAGTGTAAGAACATTCAGTTGTATGTGTTTATGCTTGAAGGGAACTCTGAACCCGCAAAAATCTTAAATTATGAATAATGAAGAGGGTGTCAGCTGGTACCAATCCACTGTCCACATTTGCTTGAGCTATTTAGGCCCCCGTAGGACATATTGCTTCCAAAACGAAGAGGGCGTGAGCAAAGTCCATTGACTCAGTGTTGACAAAGGCAGCGAAAAGCACTCATGCTTTCTAAACCTGCTCATTGTGAAAGAAACAAAATTGTCGTGATAGCGCCGCCTACAGAATAACAAATACATTTGCATGAAGGGCCGAAAATGTTGTTTTCATTAATGTTACAAAATTTGACACAAAATTCCATTGAGTCATCCCAATCACAAAAGTCAGTAAGACCAATGTCATTTTTTGTTGCCAATGTTATGCGCCTAAGTGCCAATGTTATCCTAATGGGAGTGATCCCAAAATTTCCCATTCATGAGAAAAATATTACTATCATGGAATAATGTAAAATTTGGCACAATGACTTGTCATGTCATCCCGATCAAAAAAGTAAATGGAACTGATGCCATATTTTTCACTGGGTTGCCAAGGCAATGTGTAAAAGAGCATGTTATCCTAATAGTAAAACTTACTAATTGTGGTACATTTCAAAGTCTTATAACAACTTATTAGCTTTATTGAAGAACGTGAAATTTGACACAGTGACTCTTCAGGTCGTTTCCTTCAAAAAAGTCAACAACCAAGTCTGCAAGGTTTTGCCATGGCGATGCCTCAAAAATCCATGTTATTGCATTTTTGCACAATAACATCAGCGCTTCCAATGTCTCCTGACTTTGTTTAGTGACAAGTAGAGACAAAAGCCACAATAAGAAGAGAGAAGTGGTGCGCCAGCGTAATCTCTAAGTAGTGCTGGTTCGGTTGAGTGTGAAGCGTGGCCCATGTTGGCTGTTCGATCCCACTTGCAGCTTTAATTAGTTTTCCTTTCTTTTAGCTAATAATTTGCATATAAACCTGTCATTTGAGCTAACGGCTACCCAATTTCAGTTGAGATTTCAGAACTTGTGTGGTTCTGTAAGTATCTAGTTACCACTAAACATACTCTTTTGCATGTTACTGGTGAGGATTGTTATATACTTTAATATGGGGATTCATTTGTACGTGAAGAAGCGGGAATAATGGAAAGGCAAGAGAAATGTGATCGTGTTTGTAAACGGTAAGGGACCAGTGAGATCCTTTGTTCCACATGCATCTGTGAAATAAATCTGATTGTTCTGGTTCTGGCTCAGGAATGACTGCGTGAGTGGGGACCAGGCTGATATCTGTCTGGATAAAAATACAAAGAGATGTCAGTCTGGACTTGCCAGGCATTGCAGTGTTGTACTACCCAAATTTGAATTAAGTAAACAAAAAGGATAGATTGGAGGATAAATAAAAACATAAGCCTATGTCTCACCTAACAGTATGACCATGCAGAGGAGGATAGCAATGAGAGCTCCGGTGCTCAGTCCCACAGGTAGGAAGATTGCCTCTGCACTGCAGCTAAGCACAGAGCCATCTGAGCCACAACCACACACACGGATACTCAGAGTACCCGTGCTGCTCTTAGGTGGGTACCCGTTATCCTCGATCACCACAGGCAACACGTACAACTCCTGCAGGCGCCGTCTGAAACCACTGCGCTTAGTCACAATACCTGCAGTGTTATCTGGGAGAAAAAGACAGAAATAGACACATAATTTAGAGGTTCATACAGTCAGTTCTACAAAGAGGAACATAGAATTCAACATTTTAAAGAATGGGTATTAATCGTTAACACATAACATATGTATTTAGATTACATGATATTAATATGACGTTATAACATGATAGAAAGCTCCAGAAAGTTGATTTTGCAGAAAATAAATATAAATATGACGATAGTGAAAACATTAATATTTAAAGCCACAGTATGTAGCTTTTTATCCAAAAATATACGCATAAAGACGAATAGAAGCATGTATCCTTACTGTGAGCAGGCTTGCATCTCCACAAACCTGACTCTTACTTGGTCAGGAGGATGACCTTTTCCTGCTTATTTCTATGGAAATGTGGTTCCTTTGGCTATAATATTCCAGAGTATGGCATAACCCTTATCTCCATGGAGAATGTTCTGAAGTGTGTTTTTAACTTTCTATTTCCATGGAATCATGCAGGTGCTGTACCACCTCCAGAAAGTTGCATACTGTGATTTTAGGTTAAGATAGACTATGTATATTGAAAAATATGATTAAAGCTAGAGTTGAAATATTCTACACAATGACCATGGAAAGTTGAAGAGAAAGTTCTTCTGGTTTGATCTGAGCAGGAATCAAAGTGTGTGGACCAAACAAGAGGGTCTCAAACATCACATCAGTCAAATGTCCAAAAGTTTGATTCTCTGAAAAGGAAAGTGCTCTCTTTTTAATGGAACCAGGTCCAAACTTGCATACATGTCCAAAGGTGTTTTCCTCAAAGGGCTCAAGATTTACATAAACCACTTCAAAAATATCATAATTACATATACATGTTTAAGTTTGCTTTGATATTTAGAATAAAATGATTCATTGATGCATGGAATGGAAGGGGGTTAGACATCTTTGGGGTATTAATTGTAAACCCATATTGGGTTTACAATGACATATTTATATAACCATGTTACTTTTTTTGAAAATGCTATATTCGCCGACATCAACATATTAACATGTTTCCTAAGTTTCAGTTTTGTCCTCCTCCGTTTGCTCCCAGTGCTAAGTCCTTTTCAGAGCTCAATGGCGTGCATTACAGTAATGAAACTCCTGCACGTTGAATCTGGTTTGTTAGTGATGCACCTCCCGGTGAGTGTATTCTGTTTGCGAATTTTGCTGCTACCTGTCTCTTCTGTTATTGTTAATCTACAAATTAATCAAATACTGTTTTAACTCCTTTAGACACAGTTGGCACCTAGTTACTCGCTTAAATCCTCGGAGCCCAATCCAGCTCCGAATTACTTAGTATTTTGTGTATTAAAGCCCTTTTCACTAGTTTCAGCCTCAGCCTAGGCTAGCCTAACCGACTAGCATCATGGCTGAACCTTCCTTCACTTCGTTCACTCTGTCCTGCTCAAATTGTCCTGGCTCCTTTACTGACGACAGGGATAGTGACGTGAAGTGTAGTGTACTGGCAGTTTTACAGAATTGCAAATGTGGATCTGCTCATTGGAGGAGATGAAGCCTTGCTATAGCCAGGTAGTAGCATTTACTGCGGACCCTCCCAGCGCGTGCAGCTGGGACCAGACCAGGATCGATTTGTGACAGTTCGGAAGAAGCAAAGTGCTAACACAAAAAAGGGGGAAGCCCGGGCTCATACACAGGGATGGCATTGTCATGATCTGACATTATCACAGGCATCCACCCCACTTTGGCTGTTACATCCCTTTTAATTCGGAACCTGACCACTAGCCTAGAGTGAAGTGGCAGAGTTGAGCCTCGGGCACAGAGCAGTCACAAAACAACAATAAGCCACGTGATAAGAACACTATTCCAGGTGAACTGGATAAGCATGTAAAATGTGAGTTAAGTGGTGACCACAACCTAGATAATTTAGCTCTAGCTGAAACGTGACTCCTGCAGGACGACTAAGGTAAATTAAATGACTAACTAATGGTGCGTTCACACCAGGTGTCAGGGGCATCGAGTTCACATGCAAAGTCTATGAAGGACACGCGTCTTGGCCGTCTTGCATTTTTGCGGCGTGTCTTCAAGCATCAGAGCGGCGCAAATCTGGAGTTGATGCGGCGTGTCTTGAGCGTCCAGATATCGCACTCTTTTGTGTCCAAAAGTTGAAAAAGTTTAACTTTTTGCCATTCAACACACAGCGTCAACAAATCAGACACTATGCTCCAATGACAAAGCGGCGTCATTGTCCGGAACATGTAGAGAGACATCAGCCACAATCTAGCGGCAAATTAATTATACTGAGCACACCAGCTAGCATAAAGGCTAATCATGGACCCAGACATGCTGAAGATCCGATAGCCTTTGTTGATGGGTTTTATGTAATAAATGCACTAAAGCCACTCTCTGAACCTGGGCTGTATCGTTCACAAAGTCACAGGGAAAACAAAACATCCAAAGGCACTCGCAAACCGCAATGGAGCGTCCAAGACGCCCGTCAGAGGCGTCTGCTCTCAAATGCAAAGGCTTTCAACTAGAGGCGTCCAGCACGTTATTGACTCCCTGGTGTCATTTCACACTCCAGTTTACTGCTTAAACTAACAATACATTTTGCTATTTGAAAGCCTTTTACTGTCAATCACTTGTCCAAACTGGAGAAAACAAAAAGCTGTTTTGTTCATAATAATCGGCCAACCTACTGGACCCTATTCAGTTTTTGATTTCTCTGACTTTATTTCAAGTTTAGGTTTAGCTTGGAAAAACAGTTGTAATAGATGGAGATGTTAACATACATGTTGACAATGGCAGTGATTGCCATGGGAATGCCCTTAGTGCCCTACTAGATGGTATTGGTTTTACCCATCTTGTTCTAACAGATGGTGTAAAGATCAGATCCCTCAAAATCCTATATTATCAGAACATTATAAAAATTACCTTTCAGTTTATCCTTAAATATTATCCTTCTCCACAAGAATAAAAAATAGTATCTGAAAAATGTATTTTAAAGTTCAAAGAAATAATAGAACAATATACAAAGATTCTGTGGAAGGTCCACACAGATATTATTCATATTTAATAGAAAATAACAACAGCAGGTTTCTGTTCAGCACTGTAGCTAGGTTGACAAACTGCCGCAGCGCAGTTGAACCCTCAAACCCCGCTACTCATAGCCACAATGACTTTGTTACGTTTTTTAATAACAAAATTAACCATTAACAATAAATTAAATGGCAAGCACAGCCTGTAAAACTAGTGTCCCACATAAATCAACAGTGATATTAAACAGGTTTACCGCTATCAACCAAGTTGCAAATACTTCAGCCTTTATGTCCTCAAAAACATCAACATCAACTTGTATGTTAGACCCTGTTCCAACCAGACTCCTCAAAGATAATTATAGATCCTATCCTTAATATAATAAATACCTCATTAGGCTATGTCCGCCAGTCCTTCAAATATGCAGTAATTAAACTGCTTCTGTAAAAACCTTATAATAATAATAATAATGAATTTTATTTGTATTGCACTTTACATTTCAAGGAAATCTCAGAGTGCTACATATACATACATATTTATCTTGAACCTGATCTTTTAGCCAATCCATCTCTAATCTTCCCTTTGTCTCAAAATGTCCTTGAAAAAGTTGTAGTTAATCAGCTTTGTTGCCACCTACAGGCTAATAATTATTTTTGAAATTTTTCAATCAGGATTCCTCAGACTTCCAGAGTCAAATACCTCAGACCTCCAGAGTCAAATATTCAGTCAGAAATTACTTGTTTTCAGCTGCTGGCAATGGACTGGTCCTCAGTCCTGGTTCTGTTGGATCCCAGTGCAGCATTTAACACCATCGACCACAATATTCTACTACAGAGCTTAGACATGTGACATAGGTGTCAGAGGGGCAGACTTCAGCTGGTTTAAATCCTACTTATGTGATAGGCATCAGTCTGTTAATGTAAATCAGAGCTCCTCGCCATGTTCTAAGGTAGGTAGGTACAGTGTGCCACAGGGTTCTGTACTTGGTCCAATCCTGTTCACACTTTATAAGTTACCCAAACATATTAGCCGTTAGCGTGTCCACTCGTAATAATGCTTATTTTGCTTCTGGGGGCTAAGCTAACGACTAATTAATTACAAGAGTTTGATTTGAAACAGGTGGCTAGAGTTGTAAATGAAATCCAAAGGGGAGAATTACTTTATAATTAGCTTAAAGGGGCTAATGCTAAGCTGTAAAATTAGCTCGTTCGGATAATGCTATATTCTCAGCGTTGACTTGCTCTGAGGTAAAGGCAACTTCGCTAGCCCCTCCAAATGCTGGTTTTCATGTTTTGTTTTGTTGTTTTTTTGTTATTCTGACTTTGTTTGATGGGATAGCACCTGTGAAAAATATAGATAATATTATCAGAAAACATGGCATTACATTCCACCGCTATGCTGATGACATGCAGTGTACTTATCAATGACCAGGTAGTCACACTGGACAGTGTTAGCGTAGCCTCCAGCTCTACTGTAAGGAACCTTGATGTCTTATTTGACCAAGAGCTCTCATTCACACCACATACAGTATAAACCAAGCCTGTAAAACAGCCTTTTTCCACCTGCGTAATATTGCAGCCTACATCAAGGTTAGATTACTGTAATTCCCTACTTGCCGCTTGCCCTAAAAATTCTATAAAAAGCTTTCAACTAGTTCAAAATGCAACAGCCAGGCTCTTAACAGGAACTAAAAGAAGAGAGCACATCACCCCAGTGCTGGGGTCCCTTCACTGACTTCTTGTCAAGGTCTCCTTCTGACATATAAAGCCATAAAGGGCATGGCCCCATCATATCTGCAAGGTGCTATACTACCATATAATCCAAACAGAGCACTCCACTCTCCAAATACTGGACTACTGGTGGCTCCTAGAATGTGTGGCTCCCAATAGGAAGGAGAGCTTTCACTTGCCAAGGTCCTCAGTTATGGAATCAGCTCCCTGGAGGCCATGTTAAAGAGGCTTCTACAGTCTCTACATTTAAGACCAGGCTGTCTTTGAATTAGCTTATGGCCAGTGCAGTTAGGAGCAGAAATAAACCCTGTACTGAACTAGTAGTAGTAGAAATAATAGAAATGTTAGTAATAGTAGTAGTATTTGTAGTAGTAGTAGTAGTAGTTCTGATCTATCACTGGTTAAACTACCTACTCAATTAACTCACTTTCAAAGCTGGCTGGCAACTCACTTAGAAATAGAGTGATGAGCTTAGTCACACAGAAGGAGCTCGGAATGGAGCCGCTTCTCAAATGTGGTTCACAGCTACTAAACATAACTGTTTGCAGGAATCCACCTCTCTTTTTCTCTGCCCTTTGTCATGTCTTTTCTCTATATTCCCATTTCCTTCTTTCTGTTTTTCTGGCTCTCTCTTGCTCTTTCATTCTCTCTAACTCTCTATATAAGCTTTCTTCCTTTCCCCCTTTCCTCTGTGTCTTCTCTATGCCTCTGTTTTTTTGTTTTTTGTTTTTTTCTCCTCTCACATTACATTTCTGTGTACAGACACATAAGCCACAGGGGAAACCCAAGTCTGTACACGGTGTTGCTGGGCTATAATAAAACTTGTCCTGTTTGGATCTGGTTTAAGGCCAGCTATGGTCCTCTTGACTTGGCACATATAAGTTATGTTTTTATGCATTAGTCATGCCTTAGTCTGGGTCTAGTCCTGGTCTAATCCTGGCAGTATACCTGGAAAACCACAGTAGCATATACTTGAAATACTCACTCCCAAAGTCTCGTACAGTGAAGTTCTTGTTCTTGCCATCTTCTTTTACAGCTTTGAAGGAGAACTGCTGTCCTGCTGAGGGGAGGTCCTGGTCTTTAGCACTGAATGTTTGGATCACCTGTAAAAGAAAAAAAGGAAAAAAAAATACAATTTAGCTAATAGTACTTATAATACTTTGATCTAGGTAATTTATTCATTATGTGCTGTCCCTCCCTGTTAGTCAGGACAGTATAACTTCAGTATATACACTACTTGGTCACAAAAATAGTTGCCACAAAAAAAAAAAAAAAAAAATGGTCACACATGCCAATATTTCGTTGGACTGCCTTTAGCTTTGCTTACGGCGCACATTCGCTGTGGCATTGTTTTGTTAAGCTTCTATATTTCCATCCAGTAATTTTTCACCAAGACCTTGATTTGATGATGGTAGAGTCTGATCGCTGCGCAAACCTTTCTCCAGCACACCCTAAAGCTTCTGAATGGGGTTAAGGTCTGGACTCTATGGTGGCCAATCCATGTGTGAAAATGATGTCTAATGCTCCCTGAACCACTCTTTCACAATTTGAGCCCGATGAACATTGTCATCTTGGAATATGCCTGTGCCACCAGGGAAGACAAAATCTGTTGATGGAATAACCTGGTCATTCAGTATATTCAGGTAGTCAGCTGACCTCATTCTTTGAGCACATACTGTTGCTGAACCTAGACCTGACCAACTGCAGCAACCCCAGCCTATTTGCTTAGTTAAATCCAGGTGGCAATTTTTTTTTTTTTTTGGCCAGGCAGTGTATATACCCCTGCCAAAAGCCCCTCGTCTCCCTGGGTATGCCCTTTCTCTACCCTGCATGTCCTCATGGCTCATTTCCTGGTCCCTTGAGGCTAAGTCAAGCTAACAGTGTACAGCTCATTATAAAAATGTAAAACTACACAACAAAAAAAGAGAAAGAGATAATGCTTTGCCTGGAATGTTCCACAATAAGGCATTTAGTTTAGTTCGTCTTTATAGTTAGTCTTT
The DNA here is from genome assembly GCA_019594935.1 of Periophthalmus modestus. NCBI lineage: Eukaryota > Metazoa > Chordata > Actinopteri > Gobiiformes > Gobiidae > Periophthalmus > Periophthalmus modestus. Next base: position 20,886,955 of record JAIEZT010000021.1, on the reverse strand, counting down.
ATTTGAAGGGACAATGTACAGAGACATTATGCTCATAAAACAGAGATGATCTGCACCAGATTATAGCTAAACAGCTAGTTCCCATCTGCAGTCCCTGACAAACAATAAAAATTACACAGTGGAAGTTACATAGTCAATAATATAAAAACAATTTAAAACAATATCTCATTGATTTGTGAGTGCATGCATTTCATAGTAATCATTGGTGATGAACAGGTGGTTCCATTAGACCAAAATGCAGGTCAGCTCTATTAAGAGTTGGGCTGCATTCTTACTCACAGTAAGAATGCATGTTTTTTTTTTCAGGTATAACTTAAGCCATAAAACATCTGTATTTGAATGAAAAAGATATACTAGCTTAATGCCAAACTCTCATTCCAGGCAAAGCATAAACATTGCTATGGAGACAAGAAAATGGATCCCCCATTATAAGTTACATAGTGCACCTTGTATGTATGCATGTAACTGCTGTTGTAGTATACTTAAATGTACGTACATGCAGTTACCAATCAAATATGTCAATAATAAATGTTCTATAGTTACAGATGTCCTATTTTAAACTTTCAGTACACCTCCACTCTGTTTTTCTACACACCATAACTGCCCATTACTTTGTACAGTGTGTCTAAGTTTTAGACACTCAGCCTCATTCATGGTAGTAGTAAAGTAAACCTGGGCTCTCAAATGATGAATATGAATACAGAAATTAAAAGCTTCCTACATTAGCAAATGACGAAGTTAAAATCTGTCAACTGGACAAATTGTTGTAGGAGTGAAGATGTTTCGCTGCTCATCCAAGCCACTTCTTCAGTTCTGACCAGATTGCTAGTGACCACTGCCTTATATCTATCTGCAGGGAGGGGCTAACTAACTAACTCCTCCCTGCAGATAGATATAAGGCAGTGGTCACCAGCAATCTGGTCAGAACTGAAGATGACTTGGATGGGCAGCGAAACGTCTTCACTCCTACAATGATTTGTCCAGATGACAGATTTTAACTTTGTCTTTTGCAATGGATCAGACCTGAATGACCGAGGGTTTACACAGATATCTTTACACATTACTTTGCTTGCATTTTAGCTGCATGGACAGCCATAGGAGCGACATGGGGTCATCCTCCTGTGGACCCACCATGCGGAGCCGGTGCTGAGAGATCTGGGAAATGGAGACTGGATCTGGGAATATGGAATGTCATGTTGTTGGGGGGTAAGCCTGAGCCTGAGCTTGTGCAGAAATTTGAGTGTTACACACTAGATATAGTTTACCTCACCTGCACCCACAGCTCTGTTCTGCTCAGAGATCTGCTCTGTAACCCAACTTCTCGGGAGGGGCTGGAACCTCCATTTCTCTGCTGGTGCCCGTGGGGAGAGGCACTTGTTGGAGTTATTGGACTTCTGTGCTAGTTTCTCCATACCAAACACCATGTTTGAGGGTGTCCATCAGTGCACATGGCAACAGGACACTGGCAGACCGGGGTAGTGGAACGCCTGTTTAAGGAGGGTGTGTTCCAACTACAGGGGAATCACACTCCTCACCCTTAAGAAAGGTCTATTCCAGGGCACTGGAGAGGAGAATCCAAACGGATTCAGGAGGAGCAGTGTGGTTTTCATTCCAGTCCCGAAACACTGGACCAGCTCTATATTCTCCATCAGGTGCTTGAGGGTTTGTGGGAGTTTGCCCGACCAGTCCACATGTGTTTTGTGGATCTGGAGAAGGCATTCGACCGTGTCCCTCCTGGTACCCTTTGGAGGGTGCTCTGGGAGTATGGGGTCCAGGACCCTTTGCTAAGGGCTGTTCAGTCCCTGTATGACCAGAGTAGGTGGTGTGTTGCAATTGTCAGCAGCAAGTCAGATCTGTATCTAGTGTATGTTGGGCTGCCCCTTTTCTGTTTTGTTCATTGCATTTATCGACAGAATTTCTAACAACAATTTCTAACAAAAAACAAACAAAACAAACAAACAAACAAAGCATTGGTCCTTAAGTTTTGTGCCCTTGAGCAAACACCTTGTTAAATTATAAAAGTTTCCATCCATCTTTTGTCACTTTGTCACATTTTTTGATGTTACACTGGTGTTGATTGGAACTTTTGCCAAATGTACAGATATTATTGTGTCACATGTGTTACACTGTGAAGTTCTGTGTAGTCTAAATATAAAATGCATTCTAATTAAAATATGTCTTCATTGCACTGTACCTGTCCCTGCTTGGCGTTCTCACACACAAAAGTCTCGTATGGGCTGGCGAGCTCTGGAGGAAACTCATTGATGTCAAGGACGTGAACGGTCACAGCCACTCTGCTGGTTAGGACTGGGCTGTCTGCAAGATACAAAGGGAGGATTTACACCGCTGACATCTGCTGGAGAGAGACAGGATTACAGGCTTAGATTTGAACTGCAATCTTAAATGAACTTGGTGACATGGCCATGAATACACATAGCAAGCTGATGCAGAAGTAAACATTAAAAAATGTAATTCAGGAACATTTTAAATTGATCTTTTTGAGGGCTAAGCCATAACATCTATAAGGCCACATTATATAAGATGATATTTATCATAGTCCACTCAATTTTGAAAGCATTTTTTTTTTTTTTTTAGTCCTGGTTTAGTTCGGACTTAGACCCCATGCACTGATGGATACCCTGCTTGAACATGGTATTCATTATGGACAAGCAGGACTAGTACAGAAGTTCTATAACAGAACACTGCTTGGTTTCACATCAGGGAGGCAGTTCCTGGTCAGTGCGCTGTCCTGTACTCCTCTCAGGGACTACAAGAAGGCTGGATACTTTGCGCTGCTGTTCAGCCTGTTCCTGATCCGAAGATGCAGGGAGACATCTCCCTCATTCACTGAGGTAAACTCCAACATGTGGCAGCTGACCTGTGGTGCTATAAGCAAATCCACACAAGCTCACCGCCACTTCTCTGTTGAGCAACACCAGAGAAGTGAAGAGTCCAACCCTTTTCAAGGAGTTGGGTTCCAGAGCCCAAGCTGTGCATGGAGGAGAGGACGACTATATTTAGTCATTAATCCTCAAACTCCTGTACAAACACAAGCTCCTTCTCCCCAAGCGAGGTGACGTTCCATGTCCCCAGAGCGAGTTTTTATGTCCTGAGATCCAGTCTTCAAGTCTCTACCTTTGACTACCACCCAGATCCTAGAGTTCCCCAGCAGGAGCTGGAGGAAGTCTCCAGGGTGAGTTAAGTCTGGGAGTCCCTGCTTAGACTGCTGCCCCCGCAACCCAGCTCTGGATAAGCGGAAGAAAGCGGATGAATGAACAACACATTATTATAGTAATTTTCAAATCTTTAGCCTGTTTCACTATGTGCTCATCTTTTCGTCCTTGGGCTTAAGTCTTACAGTCTCTTATTCACATAAGCCTGCATTTGAATGCCTCACAGGTCTCACACTGCTGCATGCATCTGCATTAACACCATGAGGATAATTTATAAAGGTTCTCGACCACAATGAATAAAATATAGGTAACAGCCTATTTAACATGGAAGTGGAGAGTAGGTAGGAATCTTGAAGTAAGATGCAATTATCTTATGGTTTATGGTTAATATAGGATTGCTGAGATTATAACACAAAGTTTAAAATGGAACTTAACACTAAGTCTATATGGTGTTTTAATGGCATTGTACTGTTCCTAGTCGATTTTGGCAATTTCCATGCAAACTCTGTAACTTTTCTACCCTTTTTTTCTACCCTTTCTACCCTTTAGCCCCTAAGTACTGCCCAGTTTAGCGGCTCTGTTTGAAATCTGGTTGTGGACGAAGTTTAGGTATTTAGTCACACTTCCAATGTGCACTTGCCTGCTTGTCTCCATTGAGAGCTTATAGTTTTGCATAGAAACACAGTATGACACCAAACTTATCTGTTGCCGTGGAGACAAGCAGGTGACACCACGCAGCAATTTACAGGTCAAATCTGTGGAGAGTTGACCTGGATAAAAGTGAAAATGAATGTTTTGTTTTATACACATGTAATTTAAAAAATGCATGGATGATAATGCCATACGTTGGAACATTCCAGGTAAAGCGCCATATAAGTGCAAATATATACACATACAATGCAGAATATTATGCAGCCCTCTGAACGCACCCCATATATTACATTCCATACCAATCATACAATATAATAAATTTCTATGGAGAGGCCTGCCTTATCATGTTCTGGGTTTGTCTCAGAATGTGCAGCTCATATTAATGATCACATGATAGGTCCCTGGAGGAGGACTGAAGCAAAGAAGAAGAGGAGGAGTAGGAGGAAGAAATAGAGAAGGAGGAGGAAGGTTTCTGGCGACAGATACACCAGAAAAAACAACAACAAACATCATTTCAATAAAATAAGCGCTTTGTAAGGCGCTTCTTTTATTGAAATGATGGAAACTCAAAAGGACAAAGTAGTGGTTTGATAGGACAAGAGCAGGCAGGCAATGCCAACAGTTCGATGAGACTCGATGGAAATGCAACTCTGCTCACATATGAATGTAATACTGTGAAATATGCAGATAAAGGAATCACTGAATTTCCGATGGCATTAGGCTGCAATGTAATTCTTATTCTACACATGTGCTCTTCAGTTGAGATGGGGACAAGCTGGATAAATATAAGATAGCACGATAAATTAGTATTGACACAAATATGCAAAGTATAATTTGATATTCTAAAATTTTCATTGTGTCCTTAGGCAAGACACTGCACCCACATTGCCTAGTGCGAATGTGGTGTGAGTTGGTGGTGGTCGGAGGGCCCGATGGCAGAGATTGGCAGCCTTGCTTTTATCAGTCTGCCCCAGGGCAGCTGTGGCTACAATAGTAGCTTACCACCACCCGGTATGGAATGAATGAATAATACACTGTAAAGTGACTTTGAGTGTCTGAAAAAGCCCTATATATGACAAATTCATTATTATTATTATCAGTATCATTATTACGTACCAAGGGTGAGGGTCTGTTGGGAATTCAATTCAATTCAATTCAATTTATTTTTGTAGAGCCCAAAATCACGACAGGCTCATGTTCAGCCTCTTAGGGCTGAACATGAGAGTTGATTAACCAACAGAATTAGAAAATCAACAGTGAAACAGAAACAGACAAGCAAATTAGAAACAGACAAGCAAATTGTTCCAGAACATCCCCTGTCCTTAGACCCTCCTTCTCGGCAAGGAAAAACTCCAAAAACCCATTGGGAAAAGGAGAAACCTCGAGGAGAACCACAGTGAAGGAGAGATCCACTCCCATGGACGGACAGGTTATAGATGTGTCCAGGACTAAGGCGCATCCAGTTCAAGTCTGTAGGGCCAGAGTCCATTCGGGCAAGGTGATCTAGAGTTCGGCCATCACCGGACGATCAGGAGGCGATCTAGGGTCCAGCCATCACCGGACGGTCAGGAGGGCATCTAGGGTCCAGCCATCACCGGACGATCAGGAGGCGGTCAGCGGCCAGGCATTTGAAACAGTTACACTCCCCAGAGGGGAGTGGGACAGCGGACAACATGTGAATAGCAATGAACAGACTGAATAGTAAATGAAGTTGATAGGGATAACAGGAGGAAAAAGAGGATAGTGCTCAGGTTACCATACTTCCCCCAGCATGGCTATCCCTAGGCAGCCTAACTAAAACTACAGGGTTTATTTCTGGTCCTAGCTAGCCTGACCATAAGCTATTTCAAAGAGATACGTTTTAAGCCTGGTCTTAAATATAGAGACTGTGGGGGCCTCTTTAACATAGAAAGGAAGCTGATTCCATAGCACAGGAGCTTGGTAAGTGAAAGCTCTCCCTCCTGCTGTGCTTTTAGTCACTCTAGGACCCACCAATAGTCCAGCATTTTGGGAGCGGAGTGCTCTGTTTGGGTGGTATGGTACTATAGCATCTTGCAGATACAACGGGGCCATGCCCTTTATGGCTTTATATGTCAGGAGGAGAACTTTGAATTTGATTCTGAACTCGACAGGAAGCCAGTGAAGGGACTCCAGCACTGGGGTGATGTGCTCTCTTCTCTTAGTTCCTGTTAGGAGCCTGGCTGCTGCATTTTGAACTAGCTGAAAGTTTTTTATAGAGCTTTTAGGGCAAGCGACTAGTAAGGAGTTACAGTAATCTAGCCTTGATGTAACAAATGCATGGATAAGTTTTTCAGCGTCACTTTTAGACAAGATTTTTCTGATTTTGGCAATATTACGCAGGTGAAAGAAAGCTGTTCTACAGGATTGGTTTATATGTGGTTTGAACGAGAGCTCTTGGTCAAACAAGACTCCAAGGTTCCTTACAGTAGAACTGGAGGCAATACTGACACTGTCCAAAGTGACTTTCTGGTCAAACAGAGAGTCTCGCAGGCTTTTTGGGGCCTAGAGTAATGACCTCTGTTTTTTCTGGGTTAAGAAGCAGATAATTAAGTGTCATCCAGGTTTTTATGTCCTTCACACAGGCACTAAGGCACTAAGTCTGTCCACTCGATCAGACTGATCTGGTTTCATTGACAAGTACAGCTGTGTGTCATCAGCATAGCAGTGGAAGTCAATGCCATGTTTTCTGATGATATTACCTAACGGCAACATATAGAGTGTGAACAGGATTGGACCCAGTACAGAACCCTGTGGCACACCATAGGCTACTTTAGAACATGGAGAGGAGCTCTGATTTACATTAACAAACTGGTACCTATCAGACAGGTAGGATTTAAACCAGCTGAGGGCTGCCCCTCGGACACCTATGTCACATTCTAATCTCTGTAGTAGAATATTGTGGTCGATGGTGTCAAACGCTGCACTGAGGTCCAACAGAACCAGGACTGAGACTAGTCCATTGTCAGCAGCTAAATAACAAGTCATTTGTGACTTTAAGTGTGCAGTTTCTGTGCTGTGGTGAGGTCTGAACCTGATTGAAAAGTTTCAAATAAATGATTAGCCTGTAGGTGGCGATAAAGCTGCTTAACTACAATTTTTTCAAGGATTGTTTAGACAAAGGGAAGATTAGAGATGGGCCTATAGTTGGCTAAAATATCAGGTTCAAGATTAGGTTTTTTCAGAAGCGGTTTAATCACTGCATATTTGAAGGACTGGGGGACATAGCCATTTTCTAATGAGGTATTTATTATATTAAGGACAGGATCTATAATTAGAGGGAGGATTTCTTTGAGGAGTCTGGTTGGTATAGGGTCTAAGATACAAGTTGATGTTTTTGAGGACATAAAGGCTGAAGTTATCTCTGCTTGGTCGATAGCAGTAAACCTGTCTAATGTCACTGGTGGATTTATGTGGGACATTAGTTTTACAGCCTGGGCTTGCTCAATACTGACTGTAGGAGTCATTTTGTTCAATTTATCTCTAATTTCTGTGATTTTGTTGTTAAAGAAATTAAGAAAGTCATTGCAGGTAAGAGTAGCAGGGATTGAGGGTTCAACTGCGCTGTGGCAGTTTGTCAGCCTGGCTACAGTGCTGAACAGAAACCTGCTGTTGTTTTTGTTTACTTCAATTAAATTTGAAAAATATCTGGTTTGGGACTTCCGCAGAGCCTTCTTATAAGTCAAAAGGCAGATTTTCCATGCCTTTAGTGATTGCTCAGAGCGGGAGTAGCGCCATGACCTCTCTAATTTTCTGACCTTTTGTTTGAGTGAGCGCAGTTCTTCATTGTACCAGGGGGCAGGAGGTCTGGGCCTAACATCCTTCTGTTTTAAGGGAGCTACAGTATCAAGAGCAGTTTTCAGGGCGTACATAGATCTGTCAGCAAACTGGTCATACATAGATGGGCTAAAGCTGTTTTCAGAGTCAAATGACATGGTCCTAAATACTGGCTCTATTGTTTCTTTGAATGTTACAATGCATTTTTCAGTATTGTTGTTGTATTCTTTTCATTATAGTTTTATTCTGTGGGACAGGATAATCTTTAAGGATAAACTGAAAGGTTATTAGAAAGTGGTCTGATAATATGGGGTTTTGAGGGAGGACATTAAGGTCACTGATCTCTACACCATATGTTAGAACAAGATCCAGGGTGTGTTTGTGACTGTGGGTTGGTTTATTCACATTCTGGGTAAAACCGATCCCATCGAGTAGAGCACTGAAGGGATTACCAAGATAGTCACTGCTATTGTCAATGTGTATGTTAAAATCTCCAACTATTACTATCCTTTCCCAGGCTAACACTAGACTAGATATAAAATCAGAGAACTCAATCAAGAACTCTGAATAGGGACCAGGAGGTCGATAGATTATTATGAATAAAACAGCTTTTTGGTTTCTCCAGCTTGGGCAGGTGATTGACAGTAAAAGGTTTTCAAACGAGCTAAATGTATAGTTAGTTTTAGGACTAAGTAGTAAACTGGAGTGTGAAATGACTGCCACACCACCACCTCGGCCTGTGGTCCTGGAGCTCTGAAAATTTAAGTGACTGGGTGGAGTAGACTCATTTAGTCTAACATAGTCATCTTTTAGGAGCCATGTTTCAGTTAGAGCCAGGAATGTCTGGCAGAGCCCTCTGTCAGGGGGGTCGTCAACTCGCAACTCAATTCTCCCTGATCCCAAGAGAGGTTGGGGACATGGACAACGAGTGGGCCATGTTCTTCAACTCTATTGTCGATGCAGCTGCTCATAGCTGTGGTCATAAGGTCTGTGGTGAATGTTGTGGCGACAACTCCCGAACCCGGTGGTGGACACCGGGTTGGGGGGTAATCACACTCCTCAGCCTGGGTACTGCAGAGGAGAATCCGGCCAATAGTCAAATCTCGGATTCAGGAGGAGCAGTGGTTTTCTTCTCGGTCGTGGAACACTGGACCAGCTCTACATTCTCCATCGGGTCCTCGAGGGTTCATGGGAGTTTACCCAACCAGTCCACATGTATTTTGTGGATCTGGAGAAGGCATTCAACCGTCCCTTGTGGCGTCTTTCCGGGGGTGCTCTAGGAGTATGGGGTCCAGAACCCTTTGCTAAGGGCTGTTCAGTCCCTGTATGACTGGAGCAGGAGCTGTGTTTGCATTGCCAGCAGTAAGTCAGACCTGTTCCCAGTGCATGTTGGGCTCCACCAGGGTTGCCCTTTGTCACCGGATCTGTTCATTATATTTATGGACAGAATTTCTGGGCACAGCCAGGGGCTGGATGGGGTCTGGTTTGGGAAACACAGGATCTCATCTCTGCTGTTTGTGGATGATGTTGTCCTGATAACTTCGAGCCAGGACCTGCTGGAAGCAATTTTTGACCCCCTGAACGTTAACGAAAAGTCAATTTTATTGGACCTAAAATTCAAGCTTGGTGAAAAAAAAAAAAAAAAAAAAAAAAAATGAAACTTGTTTGTAAAAATATTCAAAAATGACACGCTAGCACCCCCTAATACCCCCCAATTCATGTTTTGGCAAAGTTTGTTGTAGACAGTTTACATTTGGCACATCCATTCGTCTTTCAATAATGAACAAAAAAGCCAATGAAAACATACCTCTATCTGCAACTATGTTACCGTGGTAACATAATAAATGTGAATGGGGTTCAGAGTACTGGACTTTGTTGTAAACTAAATAGATGCTCTGCACTAATCCAACTATGGCCTAAACTTCAAGGTTGGTAAAATATTTGGTATTTCGATGTTCAAAAAAAATAGCGCCACCTCAAAAATCAAATTACATTACGGCAAAGAGAGACCTTTTTCATTGTAGACAAATATAAATTGGTACGACTATAGAACATGTCAAGACAAGTAAAAAAGGATATTATGGCCCCACCTTAAACCCTACAGGAAGTCGGCCATTGTGGGCGGAACCCAATTCTTTCAAAATTTCACCTGTCACATTTGAATTTTTTACGCTGTTTATTTTCATTCAAGAAACTTGCAAATTGGTCAAAATGAACTATACCCATGTAGGGATGGGACGATATAAAATTTAGACTGACGATTATTGTAACCGAAATAAATCACGATTCACGATATTATCGCGAAAATTATTAATTTGTTAACATTCTGACGGCCCGGGCCTACTTTACAACTCTACAGGAATGTACATGTACTTCTGCGTCACCCACGCAAACAATCTACACATCAAATGAAAGTTACAGCTTGTCATGATCCACGCATTCCTGTTCCTGTTTTTGCCTCCTGTGTCCTCCTTTCCCCCTCCCTCACCTGTCTGACTCCAGAGCTGGGCGGAGCCCTGGCTCCTCCCGCACGCACCTGCAGCTCATCGGCGCTGATCAGCACCACCTGCGGGGATAAATGGGGCCGGCTCCAGTCACTCGGGGCAAGTCCGTCCGCGTGACAAACGTGAATGCTCCTGTTCTGCCTTTTTGATTCCTGCATGTTCTCGTTTTGTATACTTACCGGATTTTGCTGCTTCTCCAGACTCCTGCTCTCGGATCACCCCAGCTCCTGCGCCTCTGGCTCCACTCCTGCCTCCTGCCTTGTCTCCCTGGTACAGTCCTGCCTTGTCTTATCCTCACCTCACTATTACCTGCACTCTGCTCACGGCTCCCGCTCCTCGGACTTACCCGCTCCTCGTTCCTCGTTCCTCGTTCCTCGTTCCCCGTCCCGCTTCTGTGTCTCCGGCTCTCTCCGGAGGGTAAATATATATTGTGTGTGTGTCTGTAAAATGCTGTTTAGCTAACTACACACACCACAATCTACATTCAATAGTTTATGTCACTTACGATGAATATTTTCAGCTCAAGTTTGTCAAACAATGTAGGATGTTTGTCTCGTAAATGCGCGTGCAAGTTGCTCGTGTTTTGCCCTCAGACCCGCAACTTTTTTTCTGCACCAGACTCTGCCACTAGAACAAGCACAGACGCAACAAGTGTCATTGCTATGACAGAGCGCTCCCTTGAGTGCAAACACCAAAACTAGCATCAAAACGTTGTATTGAAACCAGAAACATGAGGCAGTCTGGTGCAGTAAACACTATTATAATCAATCCCGATTTTGAAAAATGCCACAAACGATTTATTGCAGACCGTTTCTATCACAATTTACGATATTATCGTATATCGTCCCATCCCTACACCCATGTGGGATGATAGGTGACTGTCTTGGATTTTTCTAAGTCATAAAATGTGGGTTTGGCCAACCTGCCGAGAAAAAAGCTATTTTTATAAAGTTTTGAAATGCACCCAACTCAAATATGCAGTGTCCTAACTCCCGGCATTATTATACATTTTGTTCAAAATGTTGATCTGAATGTGACAATATACAATTTACATAGGTCAGACATGATATTGCTCCACAGCGCCCCCTTGAACTTTTAAATGGGACCCAAAAAATTTTACTTTGTCAAAAACATTTGTAAATTTGGCATGGACATCCCTATTCCCATACTGAACAAAAAAGCCAAAAGGAACATACCTCTATTTGAAACAGAGGTAAGATCGGGCCTAAAAATTCCAGCCCGACCCGGCCTGCAGGTATTAAAGCCCGACCCGGCCCGAGCCCAACCAATTAACTTGATTTGCAGGCCCGAGCCCGAAGCAAACCCGAAATTTCATATTTTATTTGTGAGGAGGGGGGGGTTTATTTATGATAACAAGTCCACGCACTTGTCTGTGATGGCCTGCTTAGCACGAAGAGGGGCGTTTTTTGAAACAAATGATAATATAGATGTTTGACGATCATCAATTTTGCCAGTACTGTTACTGTAGCTGTTTAAATGCTGCTCAGCGTCGAGGTGCCAGTCTTTTTGCTCTCGTATGAAAGCAAAGCGCCACATTGACTACATTCAGCGAAGCCAACGTAAGTTTCTGTAGCATTTTCTATAATTAATGAGAAGCTTTTCCACACCTCACTCTTACCTGTGCGTGTTTGTCTTTTCAGTTCTCCTGTCTTTAGTTTATCCTTAACTTCTTGCTCCTCCATATTGGGGATACCAGGTCAAAATAGATGCGGACTTGCGGAGGGGAAGATTATTAAGAGGGCGGCGTTCACGTGTGCAGAGCATGCTATGGCTCTGCGGCTCCTGTTTAGGAGTTAAATGGCAATTACATTACAGCGCCTTCTCTGTTTTATCCAAATTATTTAAAACAAGTATTCCTTAGTTTAATATCCACACATCGTTTTAGTATACATTTTTATAAACATATATTTATTTAAAAAAAAGTCAGTGAGAGAGAAGCCCGGCCCGACCCGACCCGAAGCAATGATTGACATTTTAGGCCCGAGCCCGACCCGAATTTCGGGTTGGGCTCGGCTCGGGCTCAGGCTTAAGATCTTACCTCTAATTTGAAAGTGTGTTGCCATGGCAACGTCCGACATTTCTCATTGAAAAACATGGGTTTTGATGAAATGGGATGAAAAAAAAATACTTTGTCATAGACCATTGAAATTTGTTACACATATTCCACTCATCATACTGAACATGAAAGCCAATGAAGACATACCTCTATTTTCAACCCTACAGGTGTGAAAATGTCATAAATGCTCTCATTGGAATGAATGGAATAGTATTACTCAGCAGCTGATTTTGATTTTAATTATTTTATTATTATTATTATTATTATTATTATTATTATTATTATTATTATTATTATTATTATGCTATTATGCTTATTTGGTACACTTCCTGATTCCAAGCAAAGTGACAAAACAACCAATACATTCTTGGCTATAATCAAGTCCTACATAAACCTTACTTTGACATATATCTTCACACGGCCACAAAAGGGAAATGTCCAAGCTGGGGCATATGGATTTGTTGTGAGAAAGGGCTTTGTGATGCATTCAGGGGCTTTGTGGTGTGTTCAGGGGCTTATCTGTGTGTCTGTGCTTTATAGGATTGTGAGGAGGTGGACAGTTGCCGGGATCTCCTCTGGCTGCTGTGGGAGCAGTACTGTATCAGTTCAGACCTGTGGCTGACCTTGAGAAAAAACACTATGTCCAGCAAGGAGCAATGACACAAGGCCACAGGGGTTTGCACAAACTTACAGGACTCAGCAAAAATACAGTCCAGTACTCTGTTCTCTGTTAATATGTACAAATCCAGCTATATCTGTCAACACGTTCTGATTGACTAGTTTTTGAGTTTTGAGTTTTGAGCTTCAGACTCACAGTAAATCTTGGCACCCCAGTCCTGTGTGCTTTAGTGTATTGGCCTACAAAGTTCAATAAAGATTTTATTCAGGTTCACAGATTTACTGACAGGCCTATTGTGATCAGTTTTTGATTGTGGGGGGTTTTAATATTCATGTATGTTGTAAATCCAGACAGTTTTAAAACGGCTATATAGTCCATATAAAACTTGCTATCAAGATCTGTAGCCCAATGGAAAATAATACAATCCGAATGACAATGGCAGCACCCATGACACTTCTGAAAGAAGGCAGCCTCAGTGTGCGGAATGACTATGTCTAACTGATGATGATTGGCAAAAATACCATGATAGATGGTCTACTCTCTCGTTTCAATGTAACATCTGATCCTACAAATTAAGCAGTATGAAATTGTGGGAGGGGTATCCAATTGAACCACAATGCCACACACTGGCAGCTATACAGTGGCCCCTCAATTGTTTATAGCTGGGGCCAAAACGATTACCAAATTTAGCATGAAGTCATATACAATAAATACATTTTCAAATGGTAGCAAAGTCTCACCAATGTGACTACAACCCAAAATGACAAAAAATATCAAATATTTATCCTTAACATATACAACACACAACACCAATGCATTTTAAACATGGTTAAGACCATTCAGACATTTTTCAGTATTCAAACAATTAAGAGTTTCCATCTCACCTTTTGAAAGCCCTTGGCCGCTTGAGATGGAAAAGAACTCGGGTTAGATCCATAGTCTTCACAGACTAGGAATCATAGTTCAAAGGGCAAATGCAAGGTGTACCACCACTCACAGCCATTTCTAAGAGGTCTTTGGTTACAAATTCAGGTCTCATACACTTCACATTCACTACTCGGGCGACATTAGGGAGGCCTGTCCTACCCTGTCATTCAGTCCTCAGAGAGCCTCCAGAACTCCACACCAAAAGGGTTTCTACAGTCTGTGCCTTTACTCATGGCTTCATCTGAGGTCTGTTTGGAGGTATCCTCTTCACCTTTCAACATGAGGTCAGTAACGGTTTGTTCCAGTGCAGTGGTTGTTGTCTACACCAGCCCCTGTATCTTCAGTAGCTTCCATGTTAGCCTGAGAAGGTGATCAACATCATCATTTGAAGCCATATCTTCCTTTGACCAGATCAAAATGTCCCGAGAATATGTATTACCAATTTACTTAGTCTGTACTGTAAACAGGCAACATTAAATGTGAACTACAGTTACAGTTTGTATTAATTAATTTAATAGAATATAAAGTTTTATGTCCCATCACTTCAGCTAAAACAAAAGTTAAAAATCTACATATGTTCATCCTGCTGTGCTTTGAGCTCTGTCTGCAGCACTGAGGTTGAGTCAATTTGCATGGCTACATCTGTGTGCCATTTACTTGAGTTGACTTTTGCCTCTGTGTCTTCGCCTCTCATCGTGGTCCTTTATTGAACTGATTTTTTTTTTTGTTTTTTCATCATCGCAGCCTGTCATGCTCTTGCATATAACTAAACTCCACTCCGTAAACTCTCTCATGGATCTAAAATACCCTCTCTTCAGTACTGCCACTGCTGCTACTACTACTGCTGCTACTATTACTGCTACTACTACTACTACTGCTGCAACTGCTACTGCTACTACTATGAATACTACTACTACTGTCACTACTCGGTCAGAAAACCACTACCTCTAAAGTCAAAATAATGTGTACTACTTGTGTCTAAAGAGGTTTCTACTATCCTTGTTTATTATCATTTTATACTTGATTTTAGTCCTATTTTAAACCTGTCTGGGCTTTAATCTGGTGGTACTGGTCTGGTGGTGGTAATCTGGTGGTGGAAAATCAAATATTGTTGTTGACGTGAACACCTGGAAAAGCACTAGTCTAAAAGCCATACCTTGCAATTTTATGGACAATACACCATGTAGTCCACTAGATGGTGCAGTGGTTTCACAGTTGAATTAAATGTGACCTCAGGTCTCCCCTTTATAACACATGCTCTATTTATTTAATCGAGTCAACCACGATCTTTAATCCATGCCCCATAATGCTCCTTTGGCCTATAATGCCACTTTTACTGTATATGATGTTTTAATTTTACAGCTATTCATAAAAGAAAAAAAAAAAAAAAAAAAGAAAAAAAAGAAAAATATATTGATTTGCATCTTTGTACGCATTCAAGCACACATCTATTAAATGTATCAGACATTTCACACCATTAAAAAGTGTTTAGAAATCCCATAAAAGCTGCATTCATTAGCTTAGCGCTTCCTCTTCGCATATCCGTTGCTAAGGTTATTATCAAGTTTAAATGATCTTCCCCTCTTTTTGACTCCTACAAATTGCCACTTGGATAAAACGTTAAAATGCACAAAAAGTATGAATAACTCATATTTAGTGCGCAATGCAGTCTCAAGAGAGCCCGTTCAATGCTGCTGCATGACTGCAGACTAGCAATGACCCAGTATCTCTGACAGTGGAAAAAAAAATAAGGAAAACTATATAGATTTATAGCTGAAGAAAGTTGTCTTTGCTCAAAGAAAAATACATATGTTGGTGACACTAGGTACAATTACCTGGCCAGTATAAATCAGATACAGGACAATTAATAAATAACTCAATCTTTAAAGGCACTGAAGTAGTTCATTTTAAACGGTTTGCAGTGGTTCAGATTTATTCCTCACTTACCTTATGCATTCCAAGGATCCTATCCTTATTTAGTTTATAAACTTGCTTCATAGCTTTCAGGGACCAGAGTGGAGGTTTGCAATCACTGCAATGCCAACAACAATTAGCATGCTGTCCTGATTATCTGACAGTAAAATGCTTTGTAATTAGATGCAAACAGTACACAGCAGACTTATTTTGACCTGTTTTCTGTGCAGAGACCCCATGGTCATAGTGAGATAACACCTCCAAAGATAGTGGAGACTGATCAAGCCAAGATCCTATGACATTGTGGTGGTGGATAAACAACAGAGCAAAGTCGTAGTGGTGGACATTGCAGTACCAAGTGATGGGAACATCAGGAAAAAGGAACAGGAGAAGCTAGAAAAAAAAAAAGAAAAAAACGGGCTCAAAGAAGAGCTGGAGAAGGCCTGGAAGGTGAAGGCATCAGTGGTGCCTGTGATCCTCAGAGCACTTGGGGCAGTGACCCCAGAACTGAAGGAGTGGCTATGGCAGTTCACAGGAAAAACATCAGGCATCTCAGTCCAGAAAAGTGCAGTACTAGGAACAGCAAAGATAGCAAAGATTGTTTTTTTCTTTTTTTTTTTTAAAAAATTATTATTATTTTTTAATACCATTATTTGGAATGTACAAGGAGATGGTGTCTAAGCACAATGGACTGACGAGTACAGCGTCTACACTTGCCACGATGATAAAGCAACTGCTCTTGTCACGATCCCTGTCTGTCTTGCCTTTTTTTGGTCTTTTTTCTCCTCCCTTCTGTGTCTGAGCTTGGAGCTGGGGAAGAGATCTTGGCTCCCCCTGTGCACACCTGAGTTGATCTACCGTCATTTTTGCACCTTGCACTTTGTAAATATACACTGTTAAAACTTCCCAGAGTTCTGTCTTTTTGGTCCCTCTTGCCTAACGTTACAACAGAACGATCTGGCCACAATGGACCAATCAGACTCAGGGCCGGATCAAATGCTTCACCGGGCGTTTATGCATCACGAGGTAATAATTGGACAACACAAACAAACTATCCAGACCCTGCTCGACTGTAACCAGACACAGCAAGTGTCTCAGCTCTCTAACCAGGTCTCCACTCTGCTCGCTCTCCCACCCTCGGCCCCCGCCGCTGCTGGCGCCACCAGGGCCATGGCGGCGCCGTGTCCTCTGGGGTCGAGGGGCACAGATCCGGACCCATATTCAGGTCAGCCTAACCTCTGTTGGGGTTTCCTTTTTCAGTTCACTTCCATGTTCCAACACCGTCCAGCCGGCTTTATATCTGACACAGCTAAGATATGTTACATTTGTGGATTGTTGAAGGGGAGAGCACTCCAATGAGCGGAGGCTAAATTCTCGAACACTGTATTAGACCAGATGACATTTGACAATTTTGTGAGTGAGTTCAGGCTGGTCTTCGATCACCCATATTATCAGGCTGACGCCGCTTTCTGCCTGCTAAATCTTGCCCACCACCCCCCGAGGAGCTTATACAGCTGGGTCGTACGCAGTGGTCTGCCGAGGAACGCCTGCGATGCCGCCAGGCGGGGGAGTGCTTGTACTGTGGCAGACGGGGACATTTTCTTGCCACCTGCCTGGTTCAGCTAAAAGGGGGCACCCACCAGTAGGACCCCGAATTAGACCCCGCAGCCCAGTGCGTTTTTGACAAGCTGAAGGACCTCTTCAGTTCTGGTTAGATTGCTGGTGGGACACTGCCATATGTCTGTATGAAGGGAGGAGCTAACTACACACCTATTTGTTTTGGGGACTGTGTAATGAATGGAATGTGCAATATTTTGTATGATGCAACAATGCAAACTGTGCAATGTGTCTAATATGTAATGTGTGGAATGTGCAACTATGGGAACTGTGCAGTGAGTATTGCAATTTTTATTTTGACCCTTTTGTGACCCCAGCCCCTGGGTCAACAGATGGAAATTCGCCTTTGGCTATAATCTGGTATGTTTACACTCAATAAATACAGTTTCTGTTTTCTGTGTAAACCCTCAGTCGTCCAGGTCTGATCCATAGCAAATAACACAGTTAAAATGAAGAACTTCAGAACTGAAGAAGCGGCTTGGAGGAGCAGCAAAACGTCTTCACTTTTTTCCAGCTGACAGATTTTAACTTTGTCTTTTGCTACAGTTTCTGTTTGTTAGTGTGAACTGTCTTCACTCTAAAATGTTTCTTGCATTTGTAGGTACTTGATTGTATCACTAAAATGCACAAAGATTTCACAGCATCATTCCAGGACAGTGAAGGATGAGTGCATTGTCATTACTGTATTACATAGCAGAATCTCAAAGTGTATCCAGACCATTCAATTCCCTGCACTGCCCCAGTCTATACTGCAGGTCACAGCACAGCTCACCTCCTCTGTTGGACCTAAAATGACAGGTCTGCATGTGAGAGAGAGGGAGAGGGAGAGAGAGAGAGAGTCTCTCTCTCTCTCTCTCTCTCTCTCTCTCTCTCTCTCACATGCACCCCCTTTTTCTTTCTTTCTGTCTATCTCTCTGCTCTGTTTTTGTTTCTTCCCTCTCTTTTCCCTTTCACTGTATGATTTTTTTTTTTTTTTCTGAATTGTCTGATGACAGATGTTTTACAGAGGAGGCAGAGAAAATAGCAACATGGAATATATGTTTCAAAAAAGAAAATTATAAAGCTACTCTTGATCTACACAATGGCTGTGCTTAACCCATGTTAACTTTTGAATGCTCATCAAAATGGTGCCTATAAATAAGAAGGTGAAACCCATGAATAGAGTATTGGTGGTTTTCAGATTGTAGAATGTAATGTTGTCATTTCACAAATGCTGAATTGATCATTTCTATTTGTGACTAGACTCAACAACTTGAAAGCAGCATGTTAACAGCAATCATTGTAGCTGCCCCTGTCTGTATTAAATATCAGTGGCCTATAGAATGTGATGTCATCTGAAAACCAGCAATTGCATTGTCTGGAACGTTCAACAGTATGGCATAACATTACTTAAAATACGTTGAATAACATGAATACCTTAGCCTAGTGGTGTCTCTTGAAGATAGATGTGGGCAAAAAGTAATGATTTGACGCTGATGTTCAGGTTTAATACCATACAGTGCATTCCAGGCAAAGCAATAACATGTCCATGCAGACAAGCAGGTTGCAGACCCTCTACTGGAAAAGTTACATAGTGCATCTATAAATAACTTTTAACTTATTTAGTTAACTCAGTTCACTCCCCAGTTTTGCGTAACTGCTGGACAGAAAAATCCTCTCACTCAAATGTATTGAGACCTGAATTTGACGTGACTTGCAGAAGAAGTGAGTCATATCAGTTTTCACGGTGATAGTTTTTCCTAATGAATATACAGTGAATAGCACAGTAATTTTGATGGAGCACCCGCCGGCCTACACTGGGATAATGTAATGCTTATGACAGCTCAGGTTTGATGACTTGATGACTGGATGACAATGGATTTGCTTACGGCTCTGGAAAAAGGCTGCACTTCCTTCATAAAAACATAATTTGTATATTTCCTATTAGAAATTAATATACAAGGAAGATATCTGGCTTAAAGACATGTTTATAGTATTAACAGTGGTATTATAATAACATTGAGAAAACTAATTTAATCAGCCAAGGAGGTTCATCAACAGTTAACTGTCTTAATGTGATGTGTTGTGTGATGTATGTGAGGTGACCTTGAGTGCCCAGAAAGGCGCCCTATAAATAAAATGTATTATTATTATTATTATTATTATTATTATTATTATTATTATTATATTATTATTATTATAGTTACGGTTGAGAAAAATATTGATAATCAGATACTAATTGATACTAAAACTAGTATTGAAAGTAGATACTTATTTGAGCAAGTATTGATACTAAAAGAGTCAGATTCATGGTTACATAATTCCGCAGTCATCCAGGTAGGTTTTATAGTGGTCCATGGGCGTATACTGGTCTATCTAGTCTTATACTAGTTCTGATATACCTCAAGATCATTCTAAAGATATTCAGGAAAGGTGAATGTGACTTTTTTAGTATGATACTTGCACAAATGAGTATCTAGTTTTGATACTAGTTTTAGCATTGATTAGTATCTGATGCACACTCAAAAGGTAATTATATGAAATAATTATATGATTCCTGGAATTATTTCTTTGATTATGTATATATATATATATAGATATATGTATATATATATATATATATATATATATATATATATATATATATATATATATATATATATATATATATATATATATATATATATATATATATATATATATATATATATATATATATATATATATATATATATATATATATATATATATATATATATATATATATATACATATATGCACGCACACACACACACACAAACACACACATATATTGTACTTACTGAGTTTTGTTGCCACTACGGAGATATTATGCTGCGCAATGTTTTCTCTGTCCAGAAGCTCGTTGGTTGAAATGGTCCCTTCCACTGGATCTATGTCAAAGTAGCTGTCCAAGTCGCTCTTCCAGTCAATCGAATACCTGCAAGAAAATGGTTGTTTAATATTGGCAATTATGGACACCCCCTCTTGTCTAATTTTAATCCCTGGAGCCGAGTGCACCAGCTGGTCTTAAATTGAGTTGGTCCTAACACTTACGCCAGGCTTACCTACATCTGACATAGTGACCTGAGTTAGTATTGAGTGCACCAACTCAAGTTAAGACCAGTTGTAACTAGAAATTCACAAGAAAATGTGAGATTTTGTGCTTGCTGCATGGATATATAAAATGTGCTTCAGTTTAACAGTATAAATTATCCAGTGGAGTTGCGGTATTAATCTATTAGAACAGGGGTCGGCAACCAGAGCCACATGCGGCTCTTTCAGCCTTATACTGCAGCTCCGTGGCTTAGGAAAATAAATTATAAGAATTTAATGGAAGTGTATTTTATTTGTGTTAGTTCTTTGGAAAATGATTGTAATGTTGAAATATCAAAATAAAATTATAATTTATTATTCTTCGTCGCTAAAAATATGGTCACGCTCACGCAACTATGTTAAAAACAAACAGCGCTCACGCCTCACACACAGCTCATAGTCTTGCACAGACGCTGTGCAGAGGTTCAGGAGCAGGAGGATCTGTAAAACTACATGGATTTCATAAACCAGTGATCCCCAACCCCCGTGCTGGGAACCGGTTCTGCACAAAAACAGTAGATTAATCTGCAACCGCATCTTCTCCGACATAACTTTCGCCCGTCCCTCATGACACACTAATAAGCTCGTCCATAGATATATTATCAAAATCCTGATAGGAAATGGTCACAAAAATCCATTTGATATAACGCTGAGTTTAGGAGGAGGACTATCGGACGGCCTCAAAGAAATTCTGGCAAACCGTTCGGCGCCTCAGGAGGGGGAAGCAGTGCTTCACCAACACTGTTTACAGTGCGGGTGGAGGGCTGCTGACCTCAACTGGGGATGTTGTCGGACGGTGGAAGGAATACTTTGAGGATCTCCTCAATCCCACTGTCACGTCTTCCGAGGAGGAAGCCGAGACTGGGGACCCGGAGGCGGACTCGTCTATCACCCTGGCCAAAGTCACTGAGGTGGTTGGCAAGCTCCTCAGTGGCAAGGCTCCGGGCGTTGATGAGATCCGTCCCGAGTACCTTAAGTCTCTGGATGTTGTGGGGCTGTCTTGGCTGACACGTCTCTACAACATCGCGTGGCGGTGGTCGGGGACAGTACCTCTGGACTGGCAGACCGGGGGTGGTGGTCCCTCTGTATAAAAGGGGGACCGGAGGGTGTGTTCCAACTACAGGGGAATCACACTCCTCAGCCTTCCCGGTAAGGTCTATTCCAGGGTACTGGAGAGGAGAGTCCGGCCGATAGTCGAACCTCAGATCCAGGAGGAGCAGTGTGGTTTTCGTCCTGGTCGTGGAACACTGGACCAGCTCTATACTCTCCATCGGGTGCTCGAGGGTTCATGGAGTTGCCCAACCGGTCCACATGTGTTTTGTGGATCTGGAGAAGGCATTCGACCGTGTCCCCCGTGGTGTCCTTTGGGGGGTGCTCTGGGAGTATGGGGTCCGGGGCCCTTTGCTCAGGGCTGTCCGGTCCCTGTATGACCGGAGCAGGAGCTGTGTTCGCATCGCATTGCCGGCAGTAAGTCAGACTTGTTCCCGGTGCATGTTGGACTCCGCCAGGGCTGCCCTTTGTCACCGGTTCTGTTCATTATATTTATGGACAGAATTTCTAGGCGCAGTCAGGGGCTGGAGGGGGGTGTGGTTCGGGAACCACAGGATCTCATCTCTGCTGTTTGCAGATGATGTTGTCCTGATGGCTTCTTCGAGCCAGGACCTGCAGCAGGCACTGGGGGCGGTTTGCAGCCGAGTGTGAAGCGGCTGGGATGAGAATCAGCTCTTCTAAATCTGAGGCCATGGTTCTCGACCGGAAAAAGGTGCTTTGCCCTCTCCGGGTGGGTGGTGAGCCCTTGCCTCAAGTGGAGGAGTTCAAGTATCTCGGGGTCTTGTTCACGAGTGAGGGAAGGATGGAACGCGAGATTGACAGGCGGATCGGTGCAGCGTCTGCAGTGATGCGGTCGCTGTATCGATCCGTTGTGGTAAAGAAGGAGCTGAGCCGAAAGGCAAAGCTCTCGATTTACCGGTCAATCTACGTTCCTACCCTCACCTATGGTCATGAGCTCTGGGTCATGACCGAAAGGACAAGATCACGGATACAAGCGGCCGAAATGAGTTTCCTCCGCAGAGTGGCTGGGCGCACCCTTAGAGACAGGGTGAGGAGCGCAGTCACACGGGAGGAGCTCGGAGTAGAGCCGCTGCTCCTTCACGTCGAGAGGAACCAGCTGAGGTGGCTCGGGCATCTGCTCAGGATGCCTCCTGGACGCCTCCCTAGGGAGGGAGGGAGGGAGGGAGGTTCTGGGCATGTCCCACCGGGAGGAGGCCCCCGGGGAAGACCCAGGACACGCTGGAGGGACTATGTCTCTCGGCTGGCCTGTGAACGCCTTGGGGTCCCACCGGAGGAGCTGGAGGACGTGTCTGGGGTGAGGTAAGTCTGGGAGTCCCTGCTTAGACTGCTGCCCCCGCGACCCGGCCCCGGATAAGCGGAAGAAAATGGATGGATGGATGGATAACGCTGAGTTTATTATATCTGTGCTAGATGTGCTCTTCTCCTCCCCGATGACGTATCACGTATAATACATCAGACACGTCCCCCAAAAGTAGAGCCACAAGCTTGTGAAAATGAAAATGCCAAAAACAAAAGACCTCCAAGAAAAAGAAAGCTAAATTTAACAGACAATACCAGGAGTCCTACTTAAAATATGGGTTTGTCGCTACAGGTGACTGCCACACGTCGAGTCCGCTCTGCGTAACAGGCCGGAAAAGCAAACAAGGCAATGTTCAAAACTGTTTTGGCACATGGAGACTAAGCACCTGGATTAAAAGATAAGCCTTTCGATTTTTTTGAAAGAAATTACGGAGCAGACTGGACATAAACACGCTGCAGAACTCACTGTCTCCCGTAACCCCCTCATCACAGAAACAAGTGCAGGGCTTCCACTGATTCAGAGGTATGGTGAGTTGTACTTTTTTTTTTAAAAGGTTGAGGACCCCTGTCATAAGCACGCAATAGTTTTTACACAATGTGTAAGACTTAAAAAAAGCAAAACAGAAAAAACAATATATATATAGTTTTATCTTCATTATATATATATATATATATATATATATATATATATATATATATATATATATATATATATATATATATATATAATAAAAATTTGCAGCTCCCAGTGCTTTTTTTCGTGGAAACTGGGGTCAAATAGCTCTTTGGGTGTTAAAGGTTGCCGACCCCTGTATTAGAAGAAACTGCATGAGGCTAGTAGTAAAACTTGCATGCAAATAAACGGAAAGATGAACATATTTGTCAAGTGTCTGTCTCTGTTTGTGCAACACTACATGATTTGTCGCTGTCAGGCCTTGTCACAGCTGCTACATAACTGCTACGCAGAGCCGTCTATGTAATCCCTCAGTCATCCAGGTATGATCCATAGTAAAAGAAAAATGTAATTCTGTCAAATGGACTAAACATTTCTAAGTGAAGACGCTTCACTCCACATTGTCTTAGGTTCTTGTCAGATTGCTGGTAGACACTGCCTTATATCTATATATATGTAGGGAGGAGCTAACTCTTCTGAAGCTAACACACTTGTTGTTTACAGTTTCTGTTTGTTAGCTGAGCCTATTAAGCTACCTTAAGTATGAACTGTGCCTAAATCATATATTGCATAATCATTCAGCCCCCTAATGGGTGCTCTTGCACGTATTAGCATACTGGCTATTTTCAAAAAGCATTAATTCTGGTCTATTTCAAACCTACAAACACTTTAATACTAGTTCACCCAAAGTTCAAAATTCCAAGCAATGTGGTCTACTCCAGGGGTCCCCAACCTTTTTTCACCACGGACCGGAATAATTTAGGTTTTATTTTCACAGACCGGCCATCTACGTGTGGCAGATAAATATGGCAAAAATAAGTTAAGTGCATACAAAATACAACTCACTGTACCACTGAATCAGTGGGAGCCATGTGCCGGTTTCTTCTTTCCTTCTTGTTCACATTTGTTTCTTTCAAAAAATTCTAAAGGCTTATCTTTTATCCAGGGTGCTTAATCGCCATGTGCCAAAGCAGTTTTGAAGGTTTCATTGCCTCATTCACTTTTCCCGCATATTACGCAGAGTGGACTCAGTGCGTGGGAGCCACCTGTAGCGACAAACCCATATTTTAAGTAGGACTCCTAGTATTGTCTGTTAAATTTAGCTTTTTTTTGCTTGGAGGTCGTAGGCTCCTCTTCTGGCTCCTCAGTTGGCCTTTTCCCCTTTGCAAAAAAGCTCTCCAAAGACTTTTGTTTTTGGCTCATTTTCACTAGCTTGTGGGCCTAATTTTGGCAAATGTGTCTGATGTGTTTTACGTGATATGTCACCACAGAGAACAAGCAGATCGCAGATAGCACAGATATAATAAACTCGCCTTTATATCAAATGGTTGATGTGGTTGACTGTGGTGATTTCCTCAGGATTCATTAGGATTTTCATTATATATCTACGGACAAGCTTATTAGCGTGTTGTGAGAGATGGGCGAAAGTTACATGGAGAAAATTGGGATCACTGATAAATGATTTACTGCTTTTGTGTGGCCCGATAGCAAAGCTGTAACGGACCGGTACCGGTCCCCGGCCCGGTGGTTGGGGATCACTGGTCTATTCTATTCAGTGTAGTGATGATTCAGTGAGTGTTGTATTGGAGAAACAAAACAGCCACTCCATAAGAGAATGAACTAACACCATCACAAGAGCAGCTCAGGACCCGATCTGCTGTTCATGTCCATCTCAAAGCCACTTACCACTCCTTTGAAGAGTGTGTACAGAAAAGAAATGGCTTGAGAGGGTAGTTAAAGAGGCAATTTTTATTAGATAAGACTTTCTTTGAAAAGGAATGGGGGCTTGTATCACCTATTCATAACATTATCTTCAGACATAAACGTAAAACAAGGAAACAATAGGGCTAGCCACTATGCTAATAGGTGAGAGAACCCATTAAGATCCTGAATGATTATGCAAAATATTAATCAAGCACATTTCACACTTAAGGTAGATTAATAGACCTAGCTAACCATCAGAAACTGTAAAAAACAAGTGTGTTAGGTTTCAGTGTAGTTTCTTCAGATACAGTAGATATAGGGCAGTGTCCAACAGCAATCTCTCTAGAGCTGAATAAGCAACTTGGATGAGTAGTGAAATGTCTTTACTCAAAACTTTTGTGTCCAGAATTTAATTCTTCTTTTACTATTAATACACAAAGACCTTTAGTTTGTAAGTGCCACAAAAAAGTTTAGTTTTTGTGCAGTCTTGGATTATTTACTGCCAATTCAAACTAACGTGACAGGAATTCACACAGGGTCATTAAGACTCTGAAGAGTGCAGATGCAAACCTTGCTTGCTCCTGCTGCTTCCTTTTTTACTTTGCTTTTTAATAATTTTACCTTTCAGTGTTCAGATTTGTTTAGGTATAATTTTCTTTTAAGTAAAACCAAGACTTTTAAACCATTTTTACAATTTTAAATTTTTTTTTGACGAACCAACAACTTCTCCGAAGGAAGAAACCAAAGGAATTCTTTCTGTGAACGCTGTTGGAAACATCAACAACACATTAATGAGCTACAAGCAGGGATATTTGTTTTAGAATCTGAAAAAAGACTTCACCGGACGCTGCCTGTGACTTCCAGTAGTAAGCAGCCCACAGTTACTTTCAGAGAAGAGGGTGAAAAAACTGCTATTTTTAACTTAAACCTGAGTGATATGGTGTCTTTTCCGAAACTTTCTAAAGACAAGAATGCCAAGCCAACACAACAAGTGATAAAAGACAATGCTATTATATTTACATCACCCAAAATACAGCTTACAAACACATTTTTACCACTGTCATAGACTGATGTTGATGTTAATATACAAACAGAATTATAATAATATTTTTGTCACAAAACAAGAGCAATGTCGTTGGCGAAAGAGCACAGCCAGACAGGCGATCTGTGCCAAAGGTCTGAGATACACTGCTGTTAGGAGACAGTGCTATCAGAGATGTGAACCACAGAGCAATCCAAACTTGCACCTATTCCAGTCACATTGTTTCTGAGATTACAAAACTCCTGCCAAAAGTTTTGTCAACACACCAAGGAGTTAAACAGCTGATTGTGCATGTGGGTGCAGTTGACACATGGAATGGAAGAACAAAATCTTGAAAAGGGATTTTATCAAATTATTCGAGGAGCTTGATAAAGTGGAGGGTAAGACATTCATCAGTGGACCTCTTCCTAGCATAGACAGAAGGAAGATGAACAAATTTACCCGGCTTTTTCAGCTGAACACATGGCTGTTCAATGCATGTGAATGCACTACATTGAGAATGTTGATCTATTCTGGAAACGAGAGGACCTGTTCAAGGGATATGGCCTGCAGCAGAGCAGAGGTAGAATGAGAGTGCTGACGAATAACCTCCTCCACGCTCTGAGCCACCGGCCTGGACAGGGTCCTTGGCAGCCAGTGAGAGAAAAGAGGACTGAGAAAAGCATTCCTGAACTGAACTCTGCTCACGGACAATGGCAATAAAACTTATTCTGATTCTGATTCTGATTATCTTTATTATGACTGTATGTCCCGAGTCAGCAGAGGCCCTGTGTGTCCTAGTTCTTGGTGATAACAGCTCTGGATATTAGGTGTGAGGGGAGCCACCTCCCCTCACACCTAATATATCACCTGATCTGATGAGGCTTCTAGATGTTTGGGAAAAGCCATGGGTGAAGGTGGGGAGGAAAAGGAGGGCTGGTCTGTGGGCAGGGAAGGTGATGGGGGTGCTGCTGGGACTGAAACCTCTGTTAGGGCGGTCACAGACAGGTTCAAGGCCTGTAATAAACTTGGGAAGGTGGTGGTGCTGCTGACCTGTTCTCTGGGGGAGGTGGTGGTGCTGCTGCATGCCTCACTGGGGGAGATGGTTGTGCTGCTGGTGGTGACACCTTCGCTGGGGGAGGTGGTTGTGGCTGGCTATAGGCTGGCCATAAGTTTCAGAAGTTGGACGTAGGGTTAAGACCAGTGTTACCATCTGGTGGACTCAGCTTGTAGTCTCATGTATATGATTTAGACCTAATATAACATGGACATGAGCTTCATTAGTCATTGTGAATGGTCATTTTGGGGAAATGCGCTGAGCAGCGCATATATATTCCAATCTCATAATGGGGTGCATGTACTAGGAGTTTGTGCTGACTAAACGCTTTTCTTAGGATTGTAAATGGATTTTTGGTGCAGTTGGGAGCAGCATCAATCTGACAAATTCGTCCGATCAACTCAAAGTCAGGAGTCATGATGTACAAACGCTATAAACGCACAGACTTCGAGATGTTCTAAGGAGGTATTGTTCAAAAAGGGTAATTTGTTCTAAAATGAAGGGGGGATAGAGGCTATGAAAGGAACACAAAAGTGTAAGTGCAAGGAAGATCTATCTATCTATCAAGGTGTTTATCAAGTAAAGGATCAAGTCTTAACCATTCATAAGAAAAAAATTTAAAAAATATGTTTGCCTGATGTTGTAGCTATATACATTGGAAGACTGAACATTTAAGGCAACACTTAAAAGTTCAGTTAACATAACCAACTATATCAAAAATGTCCATTCCTTTTTAAACAAAATGTTTCTTAACCATAATAAAAAAGATGATAATCTGAAAAGAGAAAGAAGTAAAACTGAATGTTTAAATTTTAATGAAATTACAGTTTAAACTAATTTCAACTATCAAAATAAATAAGGCATGCAGCCTGATTTACCTCTTTATATTGTGCTTTACCTCTTAAAGCACTTACGTGAGGCTGCCAATCTGTACCACCGGCCTTTCCAACCACCACCAATCATTCACACACCCACACAACATTTATATTCGGCAAGGTGGGTGAAGTGCCTTGCCCAAGGACACAACAGCATAACTTGCCTTGCATTACAGTATCTACAAAGCTCTATTAGAATAGTTACTAACACAAATCTAATATCTGCATTAAACTTTGTATGTATTCTGCTTCTAATTTTATTATTATTATTATGCTCGAATAAAAAAAAAAAAAAAAAAAAAAACCAAACAAACACAATAATTATTTATTTTCCAAAAGTGTTCCAATTAATAAACTGACTTATCTAAATTCCTACCACCCATCACTACTTGGTAAGACTATTCAGACCTTTGAGTTAACTTAGCTGACATATTGTGCATCATAGAAATATTAAAATGAGTACTGCTTTGCAAGCTCTTGAGCACAGAGGGTCACAACTCCTCCGAATAAGAATGCAGTGCTTTTAGTGGGTCCTAAGCAGAATTTGCCCTCAACACATCAGCAACATCAACCAAGCTCAACTATTGATGGCCCAAATCCCACACCGCATTTTGATACTGCATATACTCTACAGATCTCTATAGATTATGGGCTGTATAAATAGCACACCATACAGAAAGATGTGGTCACAAGAATCTTAAGTCAGACACAGTAACGGTATCAAAATAGGTGGTGCTTTATAATGTGGCCCTCTTGGCTAAAGTGACATGAGACCCACTAAATACATATATATATATATATATATATATATATATATATTTTTTTTTTTTTTTTTTTTTTTTTTTTGATATGATTAACACTGCCAAGAGCAAATGACTGAGCAAATGAATGAAGTCAGTCAGTTGTTAATAGATTAGTATACATAATTAAACACAATACTGGCTATAACGCTGAGGTAAATTGTGTTTATATAACACTTAGTAGCATATACACAAGTTTGGGGTCTTTATAATGTTAACACCCAAAAGTTGTACCCACAGGTGTCAGAATCACTGCAAATATGTCTGGTAAGTGTTTATACACTGTAGTGCCATCAATAGTGTCATCAATATACCGAGCTAAACCATTGGAGAAGAACCGGGACCACAGGAGACATTTTGTTGCATTTATTTTCCTCTCCAGATGGTGAAAACTGAAAGAGCACAAAGACACAATGGAGCTGAATGTAATACAATAATAAAGTTCATTCATCTTTTATAAAACTTAACATTTTCTCCAAATAATATAAAGATATAAACATTTAAACAATTATTAACATATTTACAAACTTACGCCATTGCCATGTATGTGCCTCAAAGTGTAGGGTGACAGATGGTAACAGGCACCATGCCAGATCTCACGTGCGTTTTGTTTACAATGAATACCGGAAACCGGAAGTAGTGCGGTAAAATTATAATATTATATTTTTTAACCCAAACCACAATTAACTATGAAATACTTATGCAAAACACTTTTAAATTATTGTAGAACTCTTTTTAGCTTTTTAATACATTTTTAAAACATATGAACATATTTATTTCAGAAACCAATTGCCTTAAAGGCAACCAGTGTTGGGAATAATGGAGTTAAACTATAACGGCGTTACTAACTGCGTTGTTTTTTCACTAACGGAGTAATCTAACTAATTACTTTTCCCAGCGTCCCAACGCCGTTACTGACAATAAAATGTGGTACATTACTATTAATTCAGTTCACTCTGCTCTTCATCAGAGCATCTCTCAGCCAAGGCAGCTGCAGCACTGTTGTGTTTCTTTGGTGAAAGAGGAGGGTAGGGGTGAGATAATAGGCTTGTTTGAGACGAGCAAGGCGGGCGCAGATACAATCGCCGTCGATCGGTGCATGGTGCATGCCGGTTAGTTTTGTATCCAAGATGCCGCCGACTTGCTCTGATGTAACCCGTGTACCGGTAATGGGAATTTCGTGAGAGCAAGGCGGACAAAGGCAAGCACAGCAGCACCACCACCACCGACTGCGGCCGCCTGCATGGACTACAAATGCTTAATGCATGATGGGAAATGATGTCCTGTCCACACGTGCATTAACCGCTGATTGGGTTTGAGTTGTGTTTTGATCAGAAACATGATGCTCTGACGCACGGCTGCCTCCTCCTCCAAGGTTACACAAACTACTGTTCTATATTTGATATCGACATATATTTTAAATGTGACTGAAAGTCAAGGTTGTTGTCAGATATGGATCACATGAATAATAAATCGTCTTTCTGAGAAAAGACTCGATAATAGATCCATTTAATATTTTAAGCCTAAGCTGGAAACTTCGCAACAAGAGCAGCCTCGTCTCTTTTCTTTGATGATAAAGGTGTCAGTCAGAGGAGTGTGAAGGAAACAGGAGTGTCCACAAACTATTAAAAAGATTTTATTAAGAAA
The DNA here is from genome assembly GCA_019594935.1 of Periophthalmus modestus. Classification (NCBI taxonomy): domain Eukaryota; kingdom Metazoa; phylum Chordata; class Actinopteri; order Gobiiformes; family Gobiidae; genus Periophthalmus; species Periophthalmus modestus. Next base: position 20,856,438 of record JAIEZT010000021.1, on the reverse strand, counting down.
ATACTTCAAACAAATGCGATATCTGTCCTTCCAGCGAGACGATGTGTGATCGGAGGCACTCCACGCTGTTCTCAGCTCTGAACTGTCCGACTTGATTTCAGGCACTTTTCCCCACCCTCTGTTGCAGCTGCCTGTTCTCACCTATAATCCAGGCGAGGCACAGTCCATCTCAAAGCCATAAGTGATGGCGATTGGCTGAGGAGAAGTTAGTTGGGCGGGCCACAGGTGATCGGCCAGAGAGACACACATGTTCAGTGATGACAGCGCCTCCGAGCCCGGAAAATTCAAAAGTAACAGCATAGTTACTTTGTCTAGTAACTAGTTACTTCTCCCAGAAAGTAACTGAGTTGCTAACTCGCTAACGTTACTTTTTGGGAGAAGTAATTTGTAACTATACCTATATTGTTTTTTTTTTTTTTTTTTTTTTTTTAAGTAAGATGCCCAACACTGAAGGCAACACATACACTTTGAAACCCACATAAAAAAAAATAATAATAATAAAAAAAATTCTTTTCTTTATTTTTTTTTTTTTTTTTTTTTTTTTTTTTTTTGTGTTAAATTTAAGGTGTAGAAAACTACAGTAGGTAGTTGGGGACAAAAATACTATACTGAAAATATCAATTGAAAATACTGTTGACCTCTCACACTTCAAATTTGAGGACAGTATCTATAAAAACTTGATTTTTATACTCATTTTATTATTTATAAATCCAGGCATTATGGAGGGACTTTTGATGTATCCAAATTTATCCAAACCTATCCACATGGAGACATTTGGAGAATGTTTGGGGACAAAATGCAATATTTTTTGAATGCTTCAACCCACAGACATCAATGAGGGCTCTACTGAAAGCTTACACTTCGAGGAATCTTTATCTGCACACCTAGCTGCTCTATTACTTATGTACATTTATATAGCATATCAAAACTCAATAGCCAAAACAAGTGGTATGGGTCAAAATAAATATATATTTACAAACTCCACTCACTGCAAACAGTAAACAAACACACACGTCACAATGTAAACAAACACACACTGCAAACTGAAAACACACTGTACATGATTATGGTTTGTCTTCTATGTGCCTGTCATTACAGCAGTCTCTTTGTGGGTGGAAGAATAGGGGTATATTGCGGGTTAAACATTACACTGGAGTTTTGGCATGTCACTTCCTGCACTTCAACCTGCCTTGTATCTTGTCACCACCTGGGTTGATGTACACAAGACAAGGTTCTCCCTGTTTCATTCTTCCTGCTGTGTTCTGACGGCTCCTGCCTCTGCCAGCTCCAAGACAAGAGTTTCTCTAAAGGCCTTTTGGTGCATATAGGGATTTTACCCCTACAGTGTCCTTTACAGAGAATGAAGACATTCACAATGGCAACATCCACAAAATGGTAAAAAAAAATAAATAAATGTTTTGTACTATTTCTTTCTTCCATTACACATAATATAGTTTACCTACAACTATGTCAATAGCAGAATAAACCATGCTTACTGATCGACAACAGCATCCAATCAAAAAATAAGGTCCTTTACTACTGAGCCCACCATGGAATTTTCACTCTGACCCGCTCTGGGTCAGAGATGCCTCTAGCATAATTTGTTAAAAAATCCACAGTGTCCTCGATCATGTACTTCCGCAAAACTGTTGCAAAACAACAATGCGTAAAATGCACTGTTGAAGTTTATTATGAAGTTTATCATGCCTGAAATTGACAAAAGAAATGCAAAAAAAAAAAGTGACAAAGAATATTTCACATTTGGAATACTTTCCTGCAGCAGATTTGACATGGAGGATCTAACTTATTTTGTGGACATAATTTTTTCACTGGATTTCACTGGGGGGAGAGGGGGGACTGTCAGCTCTATAACAGATTAAACTCTTTTTAAACAATGTTTCTGATCTGCATCATGAGCCAGATGTGAAAAGTGGCTCTACACTTTACAGCCTCTGTATCATAGGCAATAACTAAGCTCTTGATGTGACACTTTTTGGAATATGTAAATTGTAATTTTGAAGAGTATTGTATCTATGAATCTTTGCAGTTTTTAAGTAAAAATGTTTAGGAATAGGGATGATAGTTATATAATAGTTATATATAGTTTATAAATGGAATGGTGTATTGAATAAGACTGTCACTAGCCCTGGACTTGGCTTTATTATGCTGGCACTGATTACCTCTCCTACAAATGCGAAAGACCAGCTTCCCATTAGCGCCATCAACCCCCCAGGCTCTCTTGATAATTTAGCCAAGCAATGTAGCACCAAACACCATAGCGACAACAAGACAACACTGACAGCAATACAGGCCTTAGCTTGGATTAAATGTTAAAAGCTGCAGAATGGCAGATTTCCCGCTAACTGGCTAACAACATATACTACACACACACACTCAATTTACACATGACTTTCACTACTAAGAAAGAAGGATGCGCAGTCGGTCGCAAACACAACACCACCCTGGCTGGGGCTGGGCTGAGGGCCCCGCTGTCTGCTACTACACCTGCCGCCGTGTTGCTACGTTAAGTGCTAATAACATGCTGACATACTTGAGATGGCGGTGGGTGTGATGGCAACATTTTGAATTAAAATGACACAGATAACGCAATTTGTCACGTTAACAATTGCACTAACCTCTTCGTAAGATACAGTAAACATTACTTCAAGATTGGGCTTTCTTCTCTTCTTCTGTTTTCTTCTTTTTACGTTTCTCCACACCCGACAGGTAGATTCGTTTCAACATGATGCGAAGAAAATGAAGACGACCACGAACAATTGCGCACAATACCATTGCATTATGCATTTTTTTATTCCACACTGCTCGTGCTCGCTTACAATGAAGTTCACCGCAAGATCAGGTGCAGCGTCATTCAATTGGGTGCCAGATTGCCAATATAAATACATCCTGTGTGCATTATAGAGTGTAATTTCTGTGCTACAGCAGAGATCCATCAGTAGCGCATACTGCGCGCGTACTACATGCCATGTATATTCTCGGAAATCGGCCAGATTGGGGGATTTCAGGGCCTTAAGCGGCTGCTTTGCTCACTTATCAGCTGGCCCTGAAGACATGCTGTTAGCCGTTAGCTTGAATACAAAAACAAATGTGAAGTGCGCATCGTAGCATAGCAATGACAGCCTATTCATCAAGCCATGCCATTTGATCTCTAAAGGACGCTAGCTCATTTATAATTTTGTGTTGTCTCCATAGAGAATCCACTTTTGTCTTTCTGTGCCTTGGTCAACATTTTAGGGTCCACTGCCCGGCTAATGCGAACTTTCAAGAGACCTAATTTCTTCTCGGCAGCAACCTTTGCAGTTAAACCCTCTCTATACTTTCCTCATTGCAAGTTATTTGATCTTAAAAGGCTACCACTCATTAATATTTATAATACTTGATTTTTTTTTTATAGTGCACAGCTTCTAACTTGACTTCCTTCATTCATTAGATGCAGATCCTCACATGTCAAGACCTTTAAGATTGTTTTACGCTAATCAAAACCAAGAATTGTATTTGTCTGAAAGAATCTTAAATTTACTGTTTTTCATTTTGATTGGTCAACTTGGAAGTCGGTGTTGTGTGCATACCATTGTACTGAGCATGGTCATGTCAGAATATGTAAAAGTCTGTCTCCTTTGATTCATATTAGAATTTGCACCTTTTCAAGAGCTCAAGTGATCAATGCAGTGCAATTTCCCTCTGGCTCTTTGTGCTATATGGTGCTAGTGCTACTGATGCCTGTTTAAAGCCCAGAGTAGAGGGGGATGTTTCACACCAACATGGAGCTACAATACATGAAGATTGCATTTGAATCTTAAATCAAAGTTTGTTTGTTTTTTTGTTTGTCTTTATGGAGGCAGGGTTGGATGCAGAATATATTGTACCCAAATCAAGACCACAATTTGAGGTGGTCCAATTATCAAATCACAAAGCATGTATTAGAACGTTGTGTATTAAAAAAAAGAAAAAGAAAAACAAGAATGCTATGTTTATTTTCCAGAATTGTGCTGCCCTAATGTAATACCACATGGTCAGTAAAATGAGGCCAGATTATACAAAAAGTTAAAATTGCAGAAAATCCAACAAGATATAAGGAATATTCACAGTAGCTAGGAGTGGTTAGCAGCCTCATTTAGCAGCAAGAGGGCCCTGGGCTTGATTCCCGAGCTATAGGCTAGGAAAAAAAAATGTCAATTTTAAAATAGGAAGTAGCAGTAGAAGTAGTATTAGTAGTATTTATTTACAATTAATTTTTTTGCTTTTTGTTTGTTTTTTTTTATTCCCTAGAGTTTTACTTCAGAAACATAAAAAGACACAAACGCAACAACATTCAAACAGTAAACAAACAGTTAGGTATACAGTTACAGTCACAGGATCAGACATATTTTGGTCTTCTAAGCAGAATGTAAGATTTCCAATTCTCCCATATTTTGTCAAATGTGTCCTTTTGGAGTCTCTTGTACATTGTAATCCATTCTATGACAAAGATTAAGTATAGTTTCAACCAGGTTTTATTTGACCAAATTAGCTTCCTCTTCCCATTTTGTCCAGAATGTCCAGAAAGTCCTTATTTAATCTAGAAATTAATTTCAAACCAGAATCATCCTCCATCCATTTTCTTCCGCTTTATTCAGGGCCAGTCGCGGAGGCAACAGTTGCAGCAGGGAGGCCCAGACTTCCCTCTCCATACACACTTCTTCCAGCTCTTCCGGGAGGATCCCGAGGCGTTCCCAGGCCAGCCGAGAGACATAGTCCCTCCAGCGTGTCCTGGGTCCTCCCCAGGGCCTCCTCCCGGTGGGACGTGCCCCAGCCACATCAGCTGGCTCCTCTCGATGTGGAGGAGCAGCGGCTCTATTCAGAGCATCTCCCATGTGACTGAGCTCCTCACTGTATCTCTAAGGGACTGCCTAGGAACCCTGCAGAGGAAACTCATTCAAAGTTGAATTTATTAGCAATCAGTGTTACTACACCTCTCTTTGAATCTGAAAACTGTTTAAATTTCCATGCCTTAAATTTTTCATATTCTGATTGGGGTAAATGCATTTCCTGAAGTAGAGTCAACTCTAGTTCCTCCTTTATCAACCTAGTCATAATTTGACTTCTTTTAATAGGATTCCATAGGTGAGGGTAGGAACCTATCCATTTTGGCCGCTTAGATCGTGGATACAAATGGCCGAAATAGGTTTCCTCCATAGGGTGGCCAGGCGCACCCTTAGGGTGAGGAGCTCGGTCACATGGGAGGAGCTTGGAGTAGAGCCACTGCTCCTACACGTCGAGAGGAGCCAGCTGCACTGAAAAAGTGAAACGTTGCAGTTGTTCTGTTTGTTTTTTTGTTTTGTTTTTTTGGCTTAATTTAACAAAATCTAATTGGTGTATTCAGTTTTAATGATAGCGATTTATACATGTGTTGTATTTTTATTAGGCCCGAGCCCCTACAGGGCGTAGGGCCTATTGCTTCCGCAACGATGAGTGCCTGGGCGAAGCCCAGGCACTCATCGTTGCTAACTGTCTTGCCGAACTTGTGCGCGCAGCGCACAAGTTCGGCTGAGGTCGTGACCTTGCCCTGATTCCACTATCACAGCAACCCATGCCGTAGGCATGGGCCATCTTTATTACTGCTAAAATGAATGGAAATGAATGGGAGTCAATGGGGGACGCGACGTCATGGCGAATGACGGGCGCGTCAGCGCCCGTCATTCGCCATGACCCCACGGTGACGTGGGGAAGGTTCAGAGCTTTCGAAAAAACGTATAATTTGTCATTCTAATGTTTTCGGATATATTGTTTTTGCTAAAAAATTATTATTATTTTTATTTTTATTTCTTCTTCTTCTGCTCTTTGAGCAGGAATTTGACCCCCTGAACATATTCGAAAACTCACCAAATTTTGCCCAAAATTCAGAAGTGGCGAAAAATTTATTTTTTTATATGGTGCATCATTGGGCATAAAAAAATGGCGCGACAGCGCCACCTACAAAAGTCAAAATACATTGCGTCAATGGGAGACGCCCCGACGTCAACTTTGTCGTAGAGCCACCAAATTCGGTACACACGTTCATCAAGTGATGCCAAACAAAAAATATTATTATGGCCACGCCCTCTGACAAACCGGAAGTCGGCCATCTTGGATTGAAAATTCCGAAATGCTGAGTCAGCATTTTCGTTGACGTCGCATTTTCGTCAACTCCTCTGAAGGTGCTTCACCTGCAGGGCTGAAAATCACTGGACATCATCTAGACAAGTGGGGCATCAAAAGTTATCCAATTTACATTAATACGTATAACGGTTTCCGTGCACTGAAGCCGCAAAATTCCATCGGAATTTTTGCAATTTTCAAATGTCAAAATTTGCTCCCGTTTGCGCATAAAAAGTCCGATTGAGCTCAAATTCGAATCAGTTGTAAAACTTTCTGGCCTAGACCTACTAATTATTAAAGAAAAACAATTTCGTGCAATAGCGCCCCCTACAGAATAACAAATAAATTTGCATGGAGGGCCCAAAATTTAGTTTTCCCAAATGTTACGAAATTTCACACAAAATTACATTCCGTCATCCCGATCAATAAAGTCAATCACACCCATGTCGTTTTTTGTACCGTGTTGCCATGACGATGTGCCAAAGTGCCCATGTTATCCTAATGGGAACGCTCCGAAAATTCCCTATTCATGAGAAAAACATTAGTTTCATGGAATTAAGTGAAATTTGGCAGAATGACTCATCATGTCATCCTGAGCAAAAAAGTCAATCACACCCATGTCATATTTTTCACTCTGTTGCCATGGCGATGTGCGAAAAACCCCATGTTATCCTAATGGGAAAATTTACACATTTTCAGACATTTGAAAGTCTTATAACGACTTATTACCTTTAAGGAAGACCGTGAAATTTGGCACAGTGATTCTTTACATCATCCCCATCAAAAAAGTCCAAGGTGCCAAGTTTGTATTTTCCACGGTGTTGCCATGGCGATGCCTGGAAAAACCCATGTTGGTGCATTTTGTGCATCAGTCCTCCCAATGTCTTTTGATTTTGTTTGGTGACACATGGAGCTCAAAGCCACAATAAAACAGAGGCAAGTGATGGATCAGCGCCACCTACAGGGAGTGCCCGGTCGGCCGAGTGCGAAGCGCGACCCGCGAGGGCCGTTCGATGCCGCTTGCGGCTTTAATTATTATTTTTTTTTTCTTCTTTCTTCTGCTTTTTGAACAGGAATTTGACCCCCTGAACATATTCCAAAACGCACAAAATTTTGCCCAAAATTCAGGTCTGCCGAAAAATTTATTTTTTTATATATGGTGCATCATTGGGCATAAAAAAAATGGCGCGACAGCGCCACCTACAAAAGTCAAAATACATTGCGTCAATGGGAGACGCCCCGACGTCAACTTTGTCGTAGACCCACCAAATTCGGTACACACATTCATCAAGTGATGCCAAAACAAAAAATATTATTATGGCCACGCGCCCTCTGACAAACCGGAAGTCGGCCATCTTGGATTGAAAATTCCGAAATGCCGAGTCAGCATTTTCGTTGACGTCGCATTTTCGTCAACTCCTCTGAAGGCGCTTCACCTGCAGGGCTGAAAATCACTGGACATCATCTAGACAAGTGGGGCATCAAAAGTTATCCGATTTACATTGATACATATAGCGGCTTCCGTGCGGCGAAGCCGCAAAATTCCATCGGAATTTTTGCTATTTTTAAATGTCAAAATTTGCTCCCGTTTTGCGCATAAAAAGTCCGATTGAGCTCAAATTCGAATCACTTGTAAAACTTTCTGGCCTAGACCTACTAATTATGAACGAAAACAATTTGGTGCAATAGCGCCCCCTACAGAATAACAAATAAATTTGCATGGAGGGCCCAAAATTTAGTTTTCCCAAATGTTACGAAATTTCACACAAAATTCCAGTGGGTCATCCCAATCAATAAAGTCAATCAGACCCATGACGTTTTTTTTGTACCGTGTTGCCATGACGATGCGCCAAATTGCCCATGTTATCCTAATGGGAACGCTCCGAAAATGTCCCATTCATGAGAAAACACATTAGTTTCATGGAATTAAATGAATTTGCCAGAATGACTCATCATATCATCCCGATCAAAAAAGTCAATCACACCCATGCCATATTTTTCACTCTGTTGCTATGGTTATGCGCGAAATACCCCATGTTATCCTAATGGGAAAATTTACACATTTTTTGGACATTTCAAAGTCTTATAACGGCTTCAAACCTTCAATGAAGAATGTGACATTTGGCACGTTGATTCTTTATATCGTCCCCATCAAAAAAGTCCAAGGTGCCAACTTTGTATCTTGCACGGTGTTGCCATGGCGATGCCTGGAAAACCCCATGTTGGTGCATTTTGTGCATCAGTGCTCCCAATGTCTTTTGACTTTGTTTGGTGACAAGTGCAGCCCAAAGCCACAATAAAACAGAGGCAAGTGGCGGGTCAGCGCCACCTACAGGGAGTGCCCGGTCGGGCCGAGTGCGAAGCGTGGCCCGCGAGGGCCGTTCGATGCCGCTTGCGGCTTAATTATTATTATTATTATTTAGGCCCGAGCCCCTACAGGGCGTAGGGCCTATTGCTTCCGCAACGATGAGTGCCTGGGCGAAGCCCAGGCACTCATCGTTGCTAACTGTCTTGCCGAACTTGTGCGCGCAGCGCACAAGTTCGGCTGAGGTCGCGACCTTGCCCTGATTCCACTATCCCAGCAACCCATGCCGTAGGCATGGGCCATATTTGTTACTGCTAAAATGAATGGAAATGAATGGGAGTCAATGGGGGACCCCAACGTCATGGCGAATGACGGGCGCGTCAGCGCCCGTCATTCGCCATTGACCCCACGGTGTGACGTGGGGAATGTCAAGAGCTTTCAAAAAACGTATAATATGTCATTCTAATATTTTCGGATATATTGTTTTTTGCTAAAAATATTATTAGGCCCGAGCCCCTACAGGGCGTAGGGCCTATTGCTTCCGCAACGATGAGTGCCTGGGCGAAGCCCAGGCACTCATCGTTGCTAACTGTCTTGCCGAACTTGTGCGCGAAGCGCACAAGTTCGGCTGAGGTCGCGACCTTGCCCTGATTCCACTATCCCAGCAACCCATGCCGTAGGCATGGGCCATCTTTATTACTGCTAAAATGAATGGAAGTCAATGGGAGGTCAGTGGCGGGTCCCGACGTCATGGCGAATGACGGGCGCGTCAGCGCCCGTCATTCGCCAATGACCCCACGGTGACGTGGGGAAGGTCCAGAGCTTTCGAAAAACGTATAATTTGTCATTCTAATGTTTTCGGATATATTGTTTTTGCTAAAAATATTATTATTATTTTTTTTTTTATTTCTTCTTTCTTCTGCTTTTTGAACAGGAATTTGACCCCCTGAACATATCCGAAAACTCACCAAAATTTGCCCAAAATTCAGAAGTGGCGAAAAATTTATTTTTTTATATGGTGCATCATTGGGCATAAAAAAATGGCGCGACAGCGCCAACCTACAAAAGTCAAAATACATTGCGTCAATGGGAGACGCCCCGACATCAACTTTGTCGTAGAACCACCAAATTCGGTACACACGTTCATCAAGTGATGCCAAACAAAAAATATTATTATGGCCACGCCCTCTGACAAACCGGAAGTCGGCCATCTTGGATTGAATATTCCGAAATGCCGAGTCAGCATTTTCGTTCATGTCGCATTTTCGTCAACTCCTCTGAAGGCGCTTCACCTGCAGGGCTGAAAATCACTGGACATCATCTAGACAAGTGGGGCATCAAAAGTTATCCAATTTACGTTGATACGTATAACGGTTTCCGTGCGGCGAAGCCGCAAAAGTCCATCGGAATTTTTGCAATTTTCAAATTTGAAAATTTGCTCCCGTTTGCGCATACAAAGTCCCGATTGGGCTCAAATTCGAATCATTTGTAAAACCTTCTGGCCTAGACCTACTAATTGTCAAAGAAAACAATTTGGTGCAATAGCGCCCCCTACAGAATAACAAATAAATTTGCATGGAGGGCCCAAAATTTAGTTTTCCCAAATGTTACGAAATTTCACACAAAATTCCAGTGGGTCATCCCAATCAATAAAGTCAATCAGACCCATGACGTTTTTTGTACCGTGTTGCCATGACGATGCGCCAAAGTGCCCATGTTATCCTAATGGGAATGTTCCGAAAATTTTCCCATTCATGAGAAAAAACATAGTTTCATGGAATTCAGTGAAAATTTGCCAGAATGACTCATCATGTCATTCTGATCAAAAAAGTCAATCACACCCATGCCATATTTTTCACTCTGTTGCTATGGCAATGCGTGAAATACCCCATGTTATCCTAATGGGAAAATTTACAAATTTTGGGACATTTCAAAGTCTTATAACGGCTTCAGACCTTCAATGAAGAATGTGAGATTTGGCACGTTGATTCTTTACATCATCTCCCATCAAAAAGTCCGAGGTGCCAAGTTTGTATTTTGCACGGTGTTGCCATGGTGATGCCTGGAAAAACCCATGTTGGTGCATTTTGTGCATCAGTGCTCCCAATGTCTTTTGACTTTTTGTTTGGTGACAAGTGCAGCCCAAAGCCACAATCAAACAGAGGCAAGTGGCGGGTCAGCGCCACCTACAGGGAGTGCCCGGTCGGCCGAGTGCGAAGCGCGGCCCGCGAGGGCCGTTCGATGCCGCTTGCGGCTTTAATTATTTTTATTTTTTTTATTCTTCTGCTCTTTGAACAGGAATTTGACCCCCTGAACATATTCGAAAACTCACCAAAATTTGCCCAAAATTCAGAAGTGGCGAAAAATTTATTTTTTTATATGGTGCATCATTGGGCATAAAAAAATGGCGCGCGACAGCGCCACCTACAAAAGTCAAAATACATTGCGTCAATGGGAGACACCCCGACGTCAACTTTGTCGTAGACCCACCAAATTCGGTACACACATTCATCGAGTGATGCCAAACAAAAATATTATTATGGCCACGCCCTCTGACAAACCGGAAGTCGGCCATCTTGGATTGAAAATTCCGAAATGCCGAGTCAGCATTTTCGTTGACGTGGCATTTTCGTCAACTCCTCTGAAGGCGCTTCACCTGCAGGGCTGAAAATCACTGGACACCATCTAGACAAGTGGGGCATCAAAAGTTATCCAATTTACGTCGATACGTATAACGGTTTCCGTGCGGCGAAGCCGCAAAAGTCCATCGGAATTTCTGCAACTTTCAAATTTGAAAAATTTGCTCCCGTTTGCGCATACAAAGTCCGATTGAGCTCAAATTCGAATCAGTTGTAAAACTTTCTGGCCTAGACCTACTAATTGTGAAAGAAAACAATTTGGTGCTATAGCGCCCCCTACAGAATAACACATATATTTGCATGGAGGGTCCCAAAATTTAGTTTGGACACAAATGTTACGAACAAAGACACCCCGGGTCCTCCCGTGTTTATTCCAGTGGGTCATCCCAATCAATAAAGTCAATCAGACCCATGACGTTTTTTGTACCGTGTTGCCATGACGATGCGCCAAATTGCCCATGTTATCCTAATGGCAATGCTCCGAAAATTTCCCATTCATGAGAAAAACATTAGTTTCATGGAATTAAGTGAAATTTGCCAGAATGACTCATCATGTCATCCTGATCAAAAAAGTCAATCACCCCCATGTCATATTTTTCACTCTGTTGCCATGGCGATGCGCGAAATACCCCATGTTATCCTAATGGGGAAATTTTTACACATTTTTGGACATTTCAAAGTCTTATAACGACTTCATACCTTCTATGACGATTGTGAGATTTAGCACGTTGATTCATTACATCATCCCCGTCAAAAAAGTCCGAGGGGCCAACTTTGTATTTTGCACGGTGTTGCCATGGCGATGCCTGGAAAACCCCATGTTGGTGCATTTTGTGCATCAGTGCTCCCAAGTCTTTTGGCTTGTTTGGCTACACGTGCAGCTCAAAGCTGCACTGAAAAAGTGAAAGTTGCAGTTAAATCAGCGCCACCTTTTTGTTTTTTTGGCTTAATTTAAGGGAATCTAATTGTGCGAAGCAGCGCGGCCCGCGAGGGCCGTTCGATGCCGCTTGCGGCTTTAATTTATTTATTTATTTTTGTTATGTACATCCAAGTTGGCTAGTGCAAAGTCAACCCTCAAACACAGGAGGCAGCACCGGCAACAACTTTACTTGACTGAGACTGTGACTTGAGAAAACTGCGTCACATGTGATTTGAATACGCAGCAACAATGTGTCCTACCACAAATATACAGATGACACTCAGATCTACGTCTCACTGGCAGCAGGTGAATATGGACCAATGGATTCACTCTGCCACTTCATCCAACAGATCAGTGTGTGGATGCAAAACAACTTTCTCCAGCTAAACTCAGACAAGACTGAAGTCATAGTCTTTGGTCCACAGAAACATAGAGAAAGTGTCAGAAGTCACCTCCAGTCTCTTTCTCTAAAACCTTCAAATCAGGCTAGAAATTTAGAGGTAATAATTGACTCAGACTTGAACTTTAACAGCCACATCAAATCAATAACATCTGCAGCTTTCTACCATCTAAAAAACATTGCAAAAGTCAAAGGTATACTGTCAAAGCCAGAATTAGAGAGACTTATCCATGCATTTGTCTCCAATAGGTGAGGCTACTGTAACGGCCTGCTCACTGGCCTCTCCAAACGAGCCTTAAGATAACTGCAGTACATCCAGAACGCTGCTGCTCAGGTCCTGACCAGAACCAGGAAGTACGAGCACATAAGTCCTGTGCTCAGATCTCTACACTGGCTTCCTGAAGCTCAAAGAATAGACTTTAAAGCAGCTCTGCTAGTGTACAAGTCTCTTCATGGCTTAGGTCCAAAGTACATCTCCAACATGTTAGTGCCATATGAATCATCTCGTACTCTAAGGACTTAAGGGACCAGCCTCCTGCTGGTGCCCAGAGTCAGGACTAAACATGGGGAATCAGCATTTCAGTTTAATGCAGCTAAAACCTGAAACAGTCTTCCTGAAGATGTGAGACAGGCCTCAACTTTAACAATGTTTAAATCCAGGCTCAAAACAGTTCTGTTTATCTGTGCATATGACTGAAAGGTTTTTATTCTGCAATCTTTTGTTTTAATGTTTTAATGTCAATTTTATGATGATTATTTGTGATTATTTATGTTTTGATTTGTGTGATTTTAATGTCTTTCTTATTCTGTAAAGCACTTTGAATTACCTTGTGTAGGAATTGTGCTATACCAATAAACTTACCTTGCCTTGCCTTGAATGCTTCGCTCAAGTTACAACAACATGACCGAGACATCACCTACAGCTTTTCTAGCATTCACCACGGTGAAAGGTAATGAAAAATTACATTTAGACATATCTTTGTAAGTGTGTTCTCTTTGTTGAATCTTGCTTGAATCTGAGGAATTTGAACAATTTGTACATTTGAACAAATGTTAACAAAAACTTGACTTGAGTTTACGTCTTTCCTTCGCATCCTCTCTCTCTCTCACTCACTCTCTCTCACCCTCTCTCTGTCTTTCTCGCTCACTGTCTCGCTCTCTCTCATTCACTCACTCGTTCACTCGTTTGCTCGTTCGCTCGCGGGCGTGTCCCGGTCCAGATGTGAAGGGAGGCAGACACAGGTACAGCTCGCAGACAGGACAGTGCTACACGGGCATGTTCTCTGAATATTAAGATGCAAAAGAGCTGCATGTTTTATTACAATCTAACTCTGATTCACAGAGAAATGAGCTTAAAGATGAAATTAATTCAGATGCAATATAAAGATGAAAGATGCACAGCGCAGACACGGTGCAGTTCACAGCTAAACAAACACAGAGCTAGAGTTTTTCTAACCTCATCTCATAAACGTTGTTAAGGAGCTTTGACCGGTTCTTCAACAAATGTTACATAAAACAGCTGTTTTAAATTATGTTTGTGGAATATATCTTATGTGGAAACGATCCATATGACTAAATAGGTTGAAGGATTTAATAAATATTTCACATGCACAAGAGAATAAAAGTGGGGGATACAATTAATATTATGACTGCAATTCATTCCAAAAGTTTGCTTTAATGTAAGGCATATGTGTCAGACCCAAGGCCCGCAGGCCGGCCCAGCAGGCCAGCAGCCCGCAGGTGTTTTAAACGCACCAATACTACATTTCACACAATGCAACAGTGGCGCACTGGGCGGGAGGTGGCTTCATTTCATTATTCATCAGCGTCATTAGCATAACAGTAAAAATCTTCTTTCAGATACCCATCAAAAATGGCAAAATGGAAAGTGGACACTGAGAACCGGGGGTTTCAAACAAGGTGTGAGTCGGATTAAACATGTTCACGGAGGAGGTTGGGAAAGAGAACCGGGGGTTTCAAACAAGGTGGGAGTCGGATTAAACATGTTCACGGAGGAGGCTGGGAAACCTATGTCTTCTGAGTGAAGAAAGTGTGGCGGTAATGAAAGTATGATCTGAGACGGCATAATGAAACGAAACACAAAAACAAGAATATGGACATGGAACAAAGGCTACAGAAGATGGCAGAATTAAAACAAGGTCTTAAATCCGCCTGATCGTGACAGGCGGATTTAAGAGTTTTTAAGGAGTTTTTGGCGTTACGTCTTATGTGTGGCACAGCTACAGGACATGATCTGCATGAAGAGATGTCAAGATGTGAAAATGAGATGGAGCTGCCTTGGGAAAAACTTGCGGGTTTGACAACAGACGGAGCACCTGCGATGTGTGGACACAGAAGTGGACTGGTGGACACGGGAGTGGACTGGTGGCAAGGACACAGGAGAAGATCAGGAGGAAAACATCACAGGTGAGCTGACAGCTTATCATTGTATCATACACCAGGAGTCGATGGTCGTGTCCCAATTTGCTAAAGTGCCTTTAAATGTGCTGTTCGCACGGCGCATTTAAGTCGGGCGGTACTTCAAACAGTACATCGAGCAGTGCATTTGGCGAATTGGGACACGCCAGTTGTGTGGTAAAGCCTTGAAAATGGAACATGTAATGAGATCATCACATGCACAGTTAACTTTATCAGAGCCAAAATCATCGCCAGTTCAAAGCATTTCTGAGCGAGTTACAAACGGAGCCTGGTGATTTGCCCATCTCACTGAGGTGTGATGGCTAAACCAGTGAAAGGTGCTGCTGATGTTTGAGCTGCTTGGGGAGATTTGTCTGTTCTTAGAAAGCAAAGGGAAAGCCACAACACATCTCCAAGACAAAATGTTTCTGTGTGAAATGTGTTTTCTGTGTGACATCACGAATCTGAATGTAATGAACCTGCAGCTGCAGGTCGGGGTCGTGTCTCTGATATGTACAGGACAGTGAAGGTGTTTAAACCAAACTGACTCTGTGGGAGGCACAGAAAGTGTTGTTTTTCTCTCATCCATAGAGTTTTGCACTTAATTTTATTGTATTTCAATCCAATTATGTTTTTAAAATATTTCAGTTGAGTGACTGATAGAAAATTGCTGATATTATGTATTTCTTTGAAATAAATTTTGCCTACTTTTGTCATTTCCCTGAGAAAATATACTGATGGTGCCTTGAATATTACCTCTTCATTCATTTAATGTGCATGTTATGGGGATTTTTATATAAAGGAAGTTTGTCTTTTGTGCCTGTTGAAAATTAAAAGTTACTGACAGAGCCATAAGAAAATATTGCTTTATGTATCCGATCCGATCATATAGTAATATATTTGTTAGGTTTTCGGTAGGTTCAATTAGGTTCACTAGACTATGTGTGGTCATTTTAAATTTTTTCAATGAACATTCGATCAGTCCAGCCCTCGGCTTGTAGCTAATTTTTTCATTTGGCCCCCTGTCCATTTGAGTTTGACACCCCTGATGTAAGGCTTGACTCACTAGTCCATTTAGATCTACAAATCCACTTCTTTTATTAATATACAGCTCTGTCAACCCTGTGAAATGCTCTTTTTAAGAATTTGTAAATCACAAGCCACAAAAATATCCATACTTTAAAAAACTGATAGTTTGAGAAATGCACTTCATTCATTTCAATGCAGATTCACAGTCAGCTTCCCTGCCATGGCTGAGTTATGGAGCTCTATACTGAAATAATGCCATTTCGGGTTTTTTGAGCAGGCCTCGAAGACTCATAGCTTTCATTGTATACATTGTGCAGTGTCAATTTTGTGAATGCACTTAATAAAAACAAAAATATCAATGTGTTATGTATTTATTAAGAGTATAGGACAACAATATTAAGGGTTGAAATGTCTTATAAATGTTTTGTATTGCTTTAAATTTGCTCAATTAACACTGAATATTAAGGTAACATAATTTTCCATCTTGAACCAATTCTTCTTTCTTAGAATGAGAATCAGAATCAGTTAGACCAACGTAATAGATTAAAAATGTAAATGGATTACGATATAAATTGTAAATTGAACCAATGAACCTCATTATTCCATCAAATGTACATTCACTTAATTTAGTTGTATTAATATTTTACAAGTATGTTCATTTAATTAAGTATTTTTAAATTGGCCCCTAATGCCAATTCATTTTTTTTTTTTTTTATTGACCCAATTTAATTTTAAACATTGATAATGTATTAACTGTATTAACTGTTATAAATTAAACAAATTTAGTTTGACCAATTTAATATATATCATTATGATCAACTAAGAAAATAAATGACGTAAATGAATACAATATAAATTATACATTAAACCAATGTTTTACTTTTTCAGTGTGAGATGGCTCAGGCATCTGTTCAGGATGCCTCCTGGATGCCTCCCTAGGAAGGTGTTCCAGACATGTCTCACTGGTAGGAGTCCCCGGGGAAGACCCAGGACATCCTGGAAGGACTATGTCTCTCGGCTGGCCTGGGAACGCTTTGGGGTCCGACCGGCGGAGCTGGAGGACGTGTCTGGGGTGAAGGAAATCTGGGAGTCCCTGGTCAGACTGCTGTCCCCGTGACCCGGCCCCGGATAAGCGGAAGAAAATGGATGGATGAATGGTAGGATTCCCAAACAATTAACATTGTAAGTTACTACTCTAGGGTTTCCAGACAAACCATTCGCAACCGACTCCACTGCTTTGGCTTGGATGCCAGACGACGGCTACGGGTAACTCCACTGACACCAAGACACCACCGTGAACGTTGGCAATGGGCACAAGACCATGTGACCTGGACAATGTAGCAGTGGTCTACCACCCTGTTCACTGAGGAGTGTTGGGTCACCTTGCACAGAAATTATGGTGGTCAGCGTTGCTGGAGAAGGTGAGGTGCGCGATACGCCGAGGTTAACATGGTCCCCAGGGTTTGCTTTGGTGGAGGAGGTACAACAGTCTGGGCAGTCAGCGCAAAACATATTTGGTTACTGTAGATGGCTCAGTCACTGCACGTCCTTACCTCAGAGACATCATAGAACCCATCATCATCCCCCAATTCCGCTAGCACATCTCCAACTTTCTGTTCATGGATGATAATGCTCCACCACATTGCGCCAGAATTGTCACAGCTCGACTTCAGGAACTCAGAGTGCCTCATATGGTATGGCCAGCAATGTCCCCTGACCTGAACCCCATAGAGCACATCTGGGACCAGCTGAAGCAGAAACTGGATAGTCGTACTCCACCTCCATGTGACCAGGCAGAACTGCGTGTAGCACTTGTGGAAGAGTGGAACGCATTGCCTCAGAACAACAACGTGAGGCTAGTGAGGAGCATGAGACTTCACTGTCAAGCTGTCATTGCGGCAAATGGTGGAAACACTCGCTACTGACATTGTCAATTTTTGTAATTTGGTGCTATCCTTGTTATTGTCTAAATTTTTGTGGTAATAAATATTAAACTCGTGAAAATGGTGTTTCCTCTCATTCATTATTAGTAATATCAATGGGAACTTTTACTTATTCCATTAAAATTCAGACCAAATAGGAAAAACACTCATGTAAATAACAATATCCCTCTTGTAAATGAAACAGATGTACCCCCTAAAAACAAAAACAGAACAGCAGAACAGATGTTAAAAAACAAAAACGAAACATACTGACTTCCAAAAAAAAGGAGGAGCACCCTCTTCAGCCTGCAGGCTGTTACGTGAGTCTGTAGAGTTTGTAGGGTCTCTAGCGTATGTAGGGTCTGTAATCTTTATCAGTGACCTGACTACTAGTGTATTCTCATGCAAAGAAAATTATCTAAGAAAATTATCGGTGCAAAGTCAAAGCACAATTAATTACTTACTTATATAAAGCATTAACTCACTATGTCTACGTATAAAAAAATAAATAAAAAAACCCCTGACTGGAGTTTCTTCTTTCTTAAATCCTGGCGTCTTTCTTTCCACTTGCCATCTGCCACATTTGTTGCTTTACCTGCTCCAAAAGTGAAGCGGAGGTTTTGACCACATTAACCGATATTCCTCTCTTCACCATGCACTCCTGGGCCGAGTTGTACGTCACCGTTTCCCTCCTCTAGTGCACTGTCAGCTTGGAATCGGATGTTGTTCTCCCGGAGTGCCGCCTTTGCTGCTGTGTACTCTTTACGTTGTACTTCTGGGGCACAGTCCAAATAGATCCCTTTGTCTTGAAAATCAAAACCCCTCGCCCACCACACCTGCGGTAGAATGTCCTCCTTCATCTGATAACTTGCGTACTTGGCCACGAAGGACGGTGCGGTTCCAGTGGGGGGCCTTGCTCCGAGTGTGCCCTCTCGATGCACGGCAGGCAAGGGTAGACTCAAGCCGTTTGTGAGTAAAGTCTCCATCCATCCATTTTCTTCCACTTATCTGGTGCCAGGTTGTGGGGGCAGCAGTCTAAGCAGGGACTCCCAGACTTCCCACACCCCAGACATGTCCTCTAGCTCCTCTGGTGGGACCCCAAGGTGTTCCCAGGCCAGCCGAGAGACATAGTCCCTCCATCGTGTCCTGGGTCTTTCCTGGGGCCTCCTCCTGGTGGGACATGCCTGGAACACTTTCCTAGGGAGGGGTCCAGGAGGCATCCTGAGCAGATGCCCGAGCCACCTCAGCTGGCTCCACTCGACGTGAAGGAGCAGCGACTCTACTCTGAGCTCCTACTGTGTGACTGTGCTCCTCACCCTATCCCTTAGAGATAGAGTGAGGGGCTCAGTCACAGGGTAAAGTCTAAACAAAGTTAATCACAGATGGCCCCCTCTGTCACCCTGTATATTCTGACATTTTCACACATTGAACGCCCCTCTAGGTCCAGTACCTTAGCTTCATCTTGAGTTTGGAGTTTTGCTAGCTCAATTAGCATCTCCTCTGATAACTGGATATGCGTCTCTGCAGCCAGCAGTCGATCGTCTGCTTCATCCATCCTTTTGCCTATATCGATTAAATTTAAAAATCGCGAAGCTCTTTCAGCATTAAGTTAGCTTTGCCTTCATCAACTCTGTCTTTCACTTTTGCTTTGTTGTCCTCCTTGTTGCTATTGCTACTAGCTTGAGATAATACTTCTTCCTCTTCTTCACCATCATTTTTGAGATAATCTTCTTACCTGTTTGGCCACTTTGTCATGTTTATGTTACCCAACATCTTTTGATCAAAAAACTTATATTGGTATATTGGTGAATTTGCAGTTGGGAGCAAGCTTTCTATGCTGCCATCACTTTGCACATCAGACCGGAAGTGTTATTTGAGTACATATTTTACTGTTTAAAAGTAGTATTGTCAATGGAACGCAAATTCTCTGATGAGATTAGCCATTGACAAGGAGGTATGACTATACCTCCTTGTCAATGGCTAATCTCTTGGAGGTATGACTATACCTCCTTGTCAATGGCTAATCTCATCAGCGCTCAGAAGGTGTTGGGCCTGGTTAGTACATGGATGGGAGACCACTGGGTATACTAGTTGCAGCAGTTGCTCTAGTGCATACTGCCATTGTGTCTTTAGGCAACACACTTCACTCACTGTGCTTAGTATGCATCTGACGTGTGCGGGATTAGCTTTGATTTTTATTATGTTTTGAACTGTTTATTGTGTAAGGGAAGGTTCAACCAAGAACACTTGCAGCATTTTGGGTTGTTGTGATTTAAATCCTACTGACAATCCAATTCCTGGATATTGAGAATGACAATAACTATTCTTAAGACTGTTTTAGTTACTCAGAGTCAGTGTATCAGTTTCCCCTAATTCTATGTCTAATGGTATTTCTTTGTAATAAATGCACTTTAATGTCCATGAAAGCATCTCATATCGAACAATCAATACCAAAACTATGCCTTTAAAGAGGGCTGGTATGAAGCAAGTGATAAATAATGTATCATGTCCATATATAATGGAAAAACATCAAACGTCTTTCACTTGTAATTTGTCAAACATAGCTTCATATAAGAACAGGCCCCATCAACAGCAGGGACACATACAAAGAGAGGAAGATCTGAAAATTAATTACTGCTGTTATCTGCTGCTTTGAACTGTGCTAATTCAGCGGGGCCATTCAACCCAGGGTAATTATAAGCAAAATAATAGCAGTTTCACAGTTTATTTCCTATAGCTTGCACATGGTTGAGATTTTCAACACTATTCTGGACAATTAATTTATGTTTTTTGAACTTTGAACAGCTGCATGTACAAAGCTTTTAATGAAATAATATGAATGATCATGTTCAGCATTTGTGCATTTGCCATTTGGATATGTCATGGCAAAGTACAATGTACAAAAATTGGGAAATATGCCCCTTTACCATCCTCCCCAGACAGACCATGTGTGTTCCTGTCAATCACGCCCATCTGAACTCGCAGAGATTCAGCAGTGACCAGACTCATACAGAAATGTGTATTTTGGAACTCAGGCAAACTGTGGCTAGACTTAGCTGACCACTTCTTGTGCACAATATATGCAGGAGCCATGATAATATGCATCAATAAATAACACAGACAAATATGATTCTATTGGATTTGTATACACATATTACATATTAACTATACACATAAATGTACATACATATATCTCTATTAATTGCATGAATACTACTTATACATATTATATATATATATTATACTTGTTCATTCAAGGGCAGCTGAGGATGCAAATGATTCAGCTTACACAAGGGAGCAGTGTGAATTGAATACAGTTAAGTGCTTTCAAATGGCTTGAAGTGCAACATAACTTGGTGCTATTATAATTAGTAGTGAATTCTTCAAAAAAATGTCCATTCTCACTGAAAAATGTTGATCCTTTTAATAGTCATAAAAATGTATTTTTCTTTGACAAACAATTGGCCATCGACTTTTGGCCACCTACTGGCTGTTATAAATAAGCTTGACTATCTGACATACCAAGTGGTTCAAAGTTTAGGAAGCCCTTTAAAGGCCATTAGCTGCAGTATTTATGAAGTCCTTTTGTGATAACACGGAGCACTACACGGTCTTACATCGTCTCCAAACTCTAAAAGCATTCTTTTTCTCTATGCATGATGGGTCACTGGCTCTATTGTTTTCCTGTGCGAGAACCCAACTCTGCCTCCAATGGCTGTGTCTGTGTGTGGATGATGAATTTTTAAACCAAAGCTGAATATAAAGACAAAATGGATGAAGCAACTGGCTATTCTTGTCTAACAAAATTTCAGCTTTTTGATTTTTAATTCATAATGTAGCAGCCACTGTTCAAACAATAGATCTTTGCCATCTTTTGAGAGTACCATTTATACCAAACAGATTTCATAAAACACAAAAATGTTTTCCTCATATATTTTTAACTGTGCTCGGCCTTTGTCTCTCTGTGGGATGGGTCTATTGTGGTACACTGATCACGTTTTATGAGCTGTGGAGGGGTGCAGGAGGCAAATTGGAAAAGAAATGGGTTACCTTGAGTATAAATCAGAAGTAGAGTCGGGCATGTAAAAACTATAAAATGCAGAAGTCATCTTTAAAACGCCCTACCTGACAATTACAAGCAGAAGGCAGCAGCCTGGATGGAGATACAGGTTCTGTTATCATGGTGATCTGATTTTAATAACAATAGCAATGCCTGGCCAAAAAAAAGTCGCCACCAAAAAAAAAGGTCACACACTCGGACTACATTTAGCTTTGATTACAGCACGGATTCGCTCTGGCATTGTTTCGATAACCTTTTGCGATGTCACAAGATTTATTTCCATCCAGTGTTGCATTATTTTTTCACCAAGACCGCTTTGGTAAAGCCTTCCCAAAGATTCTCAATGGGGTTAAGGTCTGGACTCTGTAGTGACCAATCCATATGTCAAAATGATGTCTCATGCTCCCTGAACCCCTCTTTCACAGTTTGAGCCCGATGAATCCAGGCATTGTCATCTTGGAACTACGCCTGTGCCATCAGGGAAGAAAAAAATCCATTGATGGAATAACCTGGTCATTCAGTCTATGGAGCATTTATCCAATAGAAGGCCCATAGCTATTTGCTTAGTTAAATCCAGGTGATGACTTTTTTTTGGCCAGGCAGTGTATATTCTCTATATAAAATGATATCTGCTATCACCCATCAAAATTATTAATATCATAGGTTATTATTAATTACTGTAATTTGTTTATTGCTTCATTATGTAGCTTCGTAATATAATGCCTTAGAGTTTTATAGCAAGATAGTCAAAGTGCTTTATATTACATTGCATGTTATAATGTTGTTTTCTCTCAAACTGAAACCACTCCGTTCCACTTTGTGATGCCATGTGGTTACACAGAAAGTGTGCCATTGTGTTGTTTAACTCCATACGCCTTCACCTGGCATATTGCCAATCTCTACTGAACTAAAGGTAAAAGGTAGCTGTTAACTTGGACTACTACTAAATGACATCACAAAGTGGAACAAAATTTTGAGCTTTTTTTTGAGGAGATGTGAAGAAACTAAATAATAAAGGATTACTCAAACGTGTGAATGAAACAAAGCACAACTCCAGGTAGGTTTTTGATTAAACTAAACTAAAAATAGACTCTAATATACATATAGATATACATCTCCGTAAAGTGACTTGAGTATTGCACATGGGTTGAATGACACATGTTCGGTGTTAACAGTGTTCATTATACAGTCTGACAGCAGCAGGAAGGAAAGACCTGCAAAGCCTCTCCTTCACACGGCGAGGGTGAATCAATCTGTCACTGAAGCTGCTCTCCAGGGCAGACAGGGCGTCCTGCAGGGGGTGAGACTCATGGTCCAGCATAGAGATGACCTTAGCCAACACGCAACACAATTTAAAGGTGTTGCTTTACAGAGGCAAGTTGTGTTTATGTTTGTGTTTTTATTGTTTATGAGTATTCCTTGACAAGGAAACTTTGGGAGCAGTCTTAAAACACCAGCTGGGTCCATTGCTACCTAATCTGACTGTGGCCCAGAGTATTTTAGAGTAGTGTTTTGTTTTTTTGTTTTTTTCACTGAAAGGTAACTAACCCACTGATTTGTAACTAAAATAAGTAACTAACATCTGAAATCTGGTTGGAGGGGGCCCCTCCAAAAACAAGTACGAAACCATGTATGAACACATTTGTCAAAGAAAGGGGTCTTACTATGCCATAGTGATGGGCAATACCAATCTGGCATCGAGTACTTTTGGGATAGTGTTTGATACCAATCCTCTGATCTAAAGTTATAAGTGAATGTTTCAATAAATATGCATTATACACGACTAAATCAAATAGTATAAATCTAAACGATGCCGTTCTTTATGGTAGGCTTTCACATAGGCTCTAAAACTCCAAATGAACACCTGAGACAGATGGATCAGTGCAATGCTGGTGAAGGTGTTTTGACAAAACAATAAAGAAATTGCCCTTACATAAAATTTATGCCTTGCCTTGCAATAACATGCAAATTAGTATTTGCAGTAAGTTAATCTAAGAACCCTAATAAAACTTGTATTTAAAAGGCTCATATTAGACTATTTTTTGATTCATGCTAGAATATGGTTTCCTCATCACAAACATACCTGGAGTTGTGTTTTGTTTCATTCATCGTTTTGCTTTAATACACAAACCCTGCATATTTAGGCTTCTTAGTTTTTCTCTCAAACTGAAAACACTTCCACCTTGTGATGTCGTGTGGTAATACATGTGCTTGTAAAGTTCATACATCTTCACTAGAATCATTTGGATAATTTCAACCAGTCTTTACTAAACAAAAGGTAATAGGAGCTGTTGAATTGATTACCATTACATGACATCACAAGGTAGAACAGAGCATTTTGAGCTTTGGAGATGTAGAAAGACTAATAATGAAGGGCTACTCAAACATGTGTGAATGAAACGAAACACAACTCTGGGTTTGTTCTTGAGTAGGTAACAACATTATAACATAGCATAACATAGGACCTTTAAGAGCCATAATTTGGTCAGTACAATACTCTATTATTTCAAATAAAACCACAGGCCTCCCTACCAGCAGCGCACATTAGATAGCATTTGGAGCAGCCTCATCACATCATGGAGCATGATGTGATGAGGGCAGGAACATGGCAACTCTGGTGGGATTGATTTGTGTAGAGCAAAATGACTTTAAGTGACAATACTCTTCAGATTAAAGTCTGCGATGACACTGACGGATGTGGACACGGTAGTGATGCATGGATTTAGATCCATATGTTCCAACAGTACTTCTACTAAAGCTGCTTAATATCCACCAGAGGAGAGAGGGGGGATGCAAAGATGACTGGAAATATTTTACTTAGCTTTAGTTAGCGTTACTGCAATAACTATAGGGAATATTGCACCGTGGGTTGAGTGAATACCCTAGAGCAGACATGCCAGACTCAGGCCTGCGGGCCAAATTTGGCCCTTAATATACTTGTATTTGGCCTGCGAGATCATATGAAATATGTATAAGAACTGTCCCGCCGGCTTCCGTGCCGGTATGTACTGCTGATAAACTGAAAAAAGGAAAACATTGGTTTAACGTATAATATATATCGTAATCATTTACATCTAAATATTCTTAATTGATCATAATGCTATATATTAAATTGGCCAAACTAAATTTGTTTAATTTATAACAGTTAATACATTATATATTGGTTCAATGTTTAAAATTGAATTACGTCAATTTAGAAAATGTTATTGGCATTATGGGCCAATTTAAAAATACTAAATTAAATGAACATACTTGTAATAGATTAATACAACTTAAAAATCTGAATTAAACAACCATACATTTAATGGATTATTGAGGTTCATTGGTTCAATTTACAAATTATATCGTAATCCATTTACATCTAAATATTCTTAGTTGTTCATAATGATATATACTACGTTGGCCTAACTGATTTTGATTCTCATTCTTAGAAAGAATTGGTTCAGGATGAAAATTATGTTACCTTAATATTCAATGTTAATTGAGCAAATTGAACACAATACAAGTCCTTTACAACACATTTCAACCCTCAATATTGTTGTCCTATGCTCTTAGTAAATACATAACAGAATGATATTTTAGATTTTTATTAACAATACATGCACAAAATTGACACACTTTTAATCACACAAACAAAATCCAAATTTCAGGCTCATTGCCGCTAGTTACACTGTTTTTTCCCTGACATCCTGGTAGCCACAACAAAGATAATGGGTGCAGGAGCTTTACAAACCATTAAAATAAAACAAACAACATTCACATTTTGTCTGCTGTAACTTTGAACAAACATCTTAACAGTGTTAAACTACAAAACTGTAAAATGTGTCAAACTGTATGAAGCAGATGAATGAACTACTTGCTATGTAGCAAGATGCTGCGTTTGTCCTCGTTTTTTTTCATCCAGTCCCAGAAGCACTTTTTGGATAAACTCACTTGTTTGTACTTTTTAGGACGGCTCATATTAAGGGCATAGATCAGTCAAAAGACCATGGAGATTAGTCATGACCACTTCACCTTCCACAATTATTTTGACGTCTGTAGGTGTTGGTGTAGAGAAACCACCATGGTCACCTCGACATCACCATCTTGCTGTAAATGCAAAAGATGAGTATTAGCACAAAATATAATTCACAGATAATGCTTCTTTTTTTTTTTTTTTATAGTAAATCGAACCATGTCCCAGCAGGACGCACCCAATGGCCAAGCTACATTAGTGACAATCTAAAAAAGCTGTGGGACGATCCAATATTAATCTACTACATCACTACTGTAACAAAATCTATCCCAATAGTGTTAATAGACATTTTAAATAAACATTAAGTTCAGTAATTAGCATCTTATATTTTTTTTTCCATCCCTTGATTTTCTGAATGTAGAACTAATTGAAAGTTCTAGTGAAGTTGGCTTCACAAAATGCAAACACGATTATTGTTCTGCCTTGAATAGCAGCTATAATGATTCAAATCTAGATCCAACATTTTAAAGTTCAAAATAAACTCCCTCAAAAACTTTATGCAATAACATTAAAATGAAAACAATTACAATTTTACTGTTACCATTTCTGAACAATTTGTGGCTTGAAAAATGTAAGATATTTAAAGCTTGGGTACCTAATTTTCTAACAGTTAAAAATATCTATGAATTTAAACCTTTCAAACTCCTCTGTCTCACTCTCACAAACCTTTTTGTCTCATTAGATTCACATGTTTTATTGGTCACTGCCACAGGTTTAGAACAGATTTTTGAAACGCAAAAGTGAAGCAGGGATTTTATCCATGAATCAGCTTATCTAAAAAAATAACACAGCCAATCACTGGACACTTTCTTACAAGTTTAAAAAAGCTCAAATTATTATATGAGGACATTATAAAGCTTTACAAGGAAAACGAAAGATATTTATGAGAAAATAAATGTGGGTACACCAGTTTTAACACTTGCTACACTAAAGGGCTTTTTGTCACTGAAATATTTTGATTTGATGCTCTCTCTGGATGCACGACATTGTCATAGTGGCAGTATTTGTTTGTATCGTCTCATCTGGTGGTAAAACATATGTCACATTGATGCCATGTGCATGTTTCCTTTGAAATTAAACAGACTTAGGTGCAAACTAATGTTTTGCCATAATTGTGACACTTACCTCCTGAGAATTGACCAGGTGTTTGCTTTGAGTCCAAGTGCTTGGGGGGATGGGCTCCATGAGAAAGTTAGAAAAGCTGTAGGTCTGGAGGGGTCTCAGGCTGTCATACATCGAACGGTGCATGTGGCGAATTGGGACACAACCTCAGTCACGTTGCTGGAACTTGAGCAAAGCATTCAAAACACACATGACGCCGTTTTCTTCTGTTGGTTATTGGCTGGTCGCTGTATAATTCGGTTGTCTATCCATGGCGTGCTCTCGTGCGTGCTCTTGCTCCTCGGCTCTGAGCTGCTCGGTGCAGGGTGTACCAGGCCTGTGAGCTGCTGTTAGATTCCACATTTACTGGATCTGACAGTAAATGTGGATTACTGTATCCACAGTGACTCTTGTTGGAGGGAGTCCACAAAGACTCCGGGATCCAGGTTGTTACGACCCGGGTGGATCAAACATATTAAAGAGACACAGGAGTCAAATGGGATATGAAAAGTTAAATAGTTTATTTTTAATTAGTTTTTATTTACTTTAAAATGCCCCAAACCCCCTCCCGTGCCCCAAAACAAACTAACAACAGAAAGGTGGACCTGATGAGCCAAACATTACAAAAGGATGCGGCACCAGGACAACCTCGTACAGGGCCTGTGCTGACATCACTGACCTAAACCAAAACCATCCTCAAACCAACCTGATCAAACAAAAGGCAAAAAAAAAGACAGTCCCCACAGGTCAAACACAAAAATCTAACTGCAGCTCACAGCCCGCACCGAGCTGCTCAGAGCCAAGGAGCGCACGACGAGGAGCGCGCGTCCCGGGTGTGGCAGGCGAGACAGTGTGCAGTGAGCGCGAGCAAGAGCAAGCACGCACGAGAACGGTGCATGTGGCGAATTGGGACACAACCTCAGTCACGTTGCTGGAACTTGAGCAAAGCATTCAAAACACACATGACGCCGTTTTCTTCTGTTCGTTATTGGACAGAGTCAAGTAAAGTTGTTGCCGGTGCTGCCCCCTGTGTTGGAGGGTTGACTTGGCACAGCGCATATGCAAGAAAGGCACGATGAATAAATTATTCATTGGGTCAATTTAAATATTGTGAACTACTGTTGATTTGCGCTAGCCAAATCGGATGTACATAAAAAAGATAAATAATAAAAACAAAACAAAAAATAGATAAATCTATATCATAAAAATTTAACAGACCAATTCAATTTTGTTAAATTAAGCCAATGGCAAAAAAACACATTGAATGAACAACAGCAATGTTTCACTTTTTACTGCAAATACCAGAATGCTTTGCAAATGCGTTGGCGCCTGCCCGTCAGTCCGGTTATCGCCCCCACCACTTCTGTTGAAACGTATTAGAATCTGCTACCTGTCACCTCACTCACATGTTATCCACTCCTTCTGAAAAATTGCCAAACAAAAGTGAGAAAACAGGAGCTTTCAAGACAAGTTGGAGGCAGATTATATATTCATCATTGTAAAAGACAAACCTGTTTGTCTTCTGTGTGGAGCCAACGTGTATATAATGAAAGAATATAACTTACAATGACACTATGAAACAAAACACCAGGACAAGTATAAGGATCTGGACGAGAGGCAAAAGCTCCAGAAGGTGGAGGAGATACAAAGAAATCTGATTTCATGGCAAACTATGTTCACCAAAGCAATATTCCAAAGTGAGGCTGCTGTAAAGGCTAGTTTTATTAAGTGTTTTTACGTGTGAGCCTGAGCAGAAAGACTATAGCTGAGTGTGCTTGTGAGCTTGCCACTAATCTACAAGAACAGATGAAGGAGAAGGGGAACGATTTTATGGCTTACTCATTCGCTGTAGACCAGGGGTATCAAACTCAAATTTACAGAGGGTTCAAACCTCACCCAATTGTATATTGTTGCCATGCACCACAACCGTATTCAGAGGCTTGAGCCACTTAAAATTCTAGTAATTCAGTTATTAAGCCTCACATAACTTTTTTAAAAAAAAAAAAAAAAGTTCCCCTGGGACAGACTGACAAAAGTGAGGCCAATGCGCCCCATGGGTCCCTCAAACCACCACCTACACTCATTCATCACAATGCAATGCAGACGATGTAGGTGAAGTGTCTTGCTGAGGACACAACAATGATTTCCACTAGAATCAATGCTTATGTCTCTTAGGTGTGTATTAGTGAAATATTGGTGCAGTGGACTGAGGGTTCACCCACAATTGGTTCAAATTTCACCCAGTTGCATACTATTGCCATGTACTCCGACATAACATTTTGAAGACCCAAACGGCATGAATGTAAAATATAAAAAAAAAAAATCTGGTTCAACAAAAGGCTAAATTACAACAGCTGCCACCTAAAAAAATTATAATTCTGCTGGCGCTACGAGAATAAAGTCGTAAAATTTCGACAATAAAGTCGTAATTTTATGAGAATAAAGTCGTAGTCAGAAAAAGTCGTAATTTTACGAGAATAAACTCATAGTACAATGAGAATAATGTCGTAAAATTACGAGAATAAAGTCGAAGCCAAAAACCTGTGTTACGTGCTGACGCCCCTTTGCCCTATTATGTGTATTCTGTATTTATGCTTGTTTTGGGGCGTGGCTGGTCGCTGTATAATTCGGTTGTCTATCCATGAGGTGCTCTCGTGCGTGCTCTTGCTCCTCGGCTGTGAGCTGCTCGGTGCAGGCTGTACCAGGCCTGTGAGCTGCTGTTAGATTCCACATTTACTGGATCTGACAGTAAATGTGGATTACTGTATCCACAGTGACTCTTGTTGGAGGGAGTCCACAAAGACTCCGGGATCCAGGTTGTTACGACCCGGGTGGATCAAACATATTAAAGAGACACAGGAGTCAAATGGGATATGAAAAGTTAAATAGTTTATTTTTAATTAGTTTTTATTTACTTTAAAATGCCCCAAACCCCCTCCCGTGCCCCAAAACAAACTAACAACAGAAAGGTGGACCTGATGAGCCAAACATTACAAAAGGATGCGGCACCAGGACAACCTCGTACAGGGCCTGTGCTGACATCACTGACCTAAAACCAAAACCATCCCCAAACCAACCTGATCAAACAAAAGGCAAAAACAAGACAGTCCCACCAGGTCAAACACAAAAATCTAACTGCAGCTCACAGCCCGCACCGAGCTGCTCAGAGCCAAGGAGCGCACGACGAGGAGCGCGCGTCCCCAGGTGTGGCAGGCGAGACAGTGTGCAGTGAGCGCGAGCAAGAGCAGGCACACACGAGAGCACGCCATGGATAGACAACCGATTTATACTGCGACCAGCCACGCCCCAAAACAAGCATAAATACAGAATACACATAAGATAATGGGGCAAAGGGGCGTCAGCACGTAACACAGGTACAGAAAATTCACACGTCTGCGACATGCAGCGGTTCTTGCACAGAGATCAAAGCTTCATCTATGGATGCAGCACCGCCAATCAATGAATAGAGTCTTGGTGGGGAGTCCTGCATAAACAATGCATTCAATTTTGGATGGGCATCTTTCAAACTCTTAAGAAACAAACAACAACAAATCCTCTCTGGATAGCTCTACGGTGTAACCAACGATCCTCCTGCAGCCGACCACTTCAGACAGTTCCTCCTCCTCTCCATAACGCATAACACGCTAGTCTCATTCACGCACATGCGCCTATATTCTCATAAAATTAAGACTTTATTCTAATAAAATTACAGCTTTTTTCTCGTAATATTACGACTTTATTCTCGTTGTACTATGACTTTATTCTAATAAAATTACGACTTTTTTCTGGCCTCGACTTTATTCTCGTAATTTTACGACATTATTCTCATTGTACTATGAGTTTATTCTCGTAAAATTATGACTTTTTCTGACTACGACTTTATTCTCTTAAAATTACGACTTTAATGTCGAAATGCTACAACTTTATTCTTGTAGCGCCCGCAGAATGTATTTTTTTTAGGTGGCAGTAAAACGCCGTCGTACTAAATATTCACTATAACAACTCAGACAACTTTTTTTTTTAAAACACTACCCTTTTTCTGCCACTGCTATATTATTTCAATTAGTTGATATGTATTAACTACATGGAGCTTTGGGGCCAGTAAATAAAACTTGTTTGAAAGGAAACTTGCCCAAAGACCTCTGTGGTTGTACAGCCCAATGCGGTTTACATAATAGGGGTTAATCATGTTAATTGCATATCTAAGGATTATATAGTTTTAACATAAATTGTGGCTAAGCATGCATATTCATTAGTCAAACAGAGATGGGAGCCTGTGAGGAAGGATAAGAAGTCCCCTGTAAGAGACGTGAGCTGGACTGTGGCTGCGCTGGTTTAATCCTGGACTACTTATGCTGCACTGTGTGTGTGTGTGTGTGTGTGTGTGTGTGTGTGTGTGTGTGTGTGTGTGTGCGCGTGCGTGCACGCGTATGTGTGTTCGTGCGTGCGTGCATGCGTGGGTGTGCTTGTGGGTGTGTGCCTGAACCAAATAGGCTGCGGATTTGGACAGTCACTTGTTTCAAAAGCTTGTGGCAAAGATCATTATGGAGATTCAAGTTGTCTTTACAAGGTTTTCAACTAGGCTGTCAATGAAATCCATATAATAACACATTTGTATATTATACTTTCTATTACTATTATACTATTATATTTACTACATACACAACGCTGTTTTAAGAATCCGTTACCTTCTGATGACCAACCAAATTCAACTGGTCCTGCTAACAAACAAGTACACTAAGGGTGAGTTCACACTTGCACAACGACCATATCAAAATTGGGGCTAAACTGTGACTAAATTTAGAATCCTAGACTAGATCAGGACTTGACCACGATAGAACAAGCCAAAAGACCCAAAACTGGCCACAAATGGTTGTAAATGTGAACACACCCTAAGTTAAGTTTCATGCCAAGAGACACAACAACAGCATGCGCTTCAGCAAGAAAATGCTTAACATAGCCTTTGCTAGTTTTTAAGTTTCACAAACATATAATTAATCTCTAAATAATGTCCTATAAAAATTAGGGCCGCCAACACGAATGAGTAAAGCTTTATAATAACTACACCCAATTTAACATTAATAAAGCATGTACAAACATTTAATTAATAATGAACAAACACTTAATTAATAATGATTTAGGCTTAATAACTACTTAATTATGACCTTAATTAGCACTTAACTTGCAATCAGTTGGCCTGTGCTGTGGATAGTTACTCATAATTATTCCATTGTTAGTTACTCATTAACTAACCATTTGTATGCATTTGTAAATGCTTATTTAATTACTCATTTAAACACATATTAATGATTAGTAAGCTATGAGAGAATGATTTATTCATCCTGTCATGCAATGATAATTCAGGCAGCTATTAACTGTTAAGTAATTTTGAGAGCTATTCTTAAGTGAAGACTAATTATACTTTATACTTTATAAGTCATTGTTAAGGTTGGCCAAATTCCAGAGAAACAATAATAGATTTTTATTTTATTTTTTTCATTATTCATACATGAGATAATGATTAAGAAATGTCTAAATAACTCCATAAATTCATGATTAGTTCAAGCAGTAGCTAATACTGTTAACACTTATAAAGTGAAGACTATTTAGACTTAATTAAGTATTTGTCATTAAGGTACTATACCAGCCATTATCTAAGCTCAGAGTGTCATGACCCACTTTCTCTTGAATTTTAACTTCAACTACATAAAAAAGAAAAACCAAAAAACAAAAAACACAAGCCAAGAAACACGGATACAAAACATCTACATGTATATTACATTTTTCCGAACATTTACAAACACAATCAAAATCTCTTTGGTCTGCTAAACATCTTATAAACATCTTATTATGAGCATATTCAAATGTATAGCAGCATTCTGGTTTCTGAACTCTTTTCTTTTAAAGGTTTCAGATAACTTTGTGATAAAAAAAAAAAAATAATAATAATAAAATAAAATAAAAATCTGGCTATCAAGCGCCTGGTAGCCAGGACTTTCCCCAGGGGGCCCAGCTGGGCTTAGCCCGAAAGAGCAACGTGGGGTCATCCTGATGTGGACATACCACCCGCGAGACAATCCGTAAGGGGTTGGTGCAGAGAGATCTGGGCGGCAGTCGACGGCAGGGGCCTCTGGGGACATGGAATGTCACCTCACTGAGGGAGAAGGAGCCTGAGCTTGTGCGGGAGATTGAGCGTTACCGGCTAGATATAGTCGGCCTCACCTCCAAGCACAGTTTGGGCTCTGGAACCCAACTCCTTGAGAGGGGGCTGGACTCTCCATTTCTCTGGTGTTGCCCAAGGGGAAAGGTGGCAAGCTGGTGTGGGCATTGCCCCACAGCTCACCCGCCAGGTTTTGAAGTTCACCCCGGTGAACGAGAGGGTCGTGCCCCTGCGCCTTTGGGTCGGGGACAGGTCTCTCACTGTTGTGGCAGCCTATGAGCCAAACAGCAGTGTAGAGTACCCGGCCTTCTTGGAGTCCCTGGGAGGGGTACTAGACAGTGCACCCATCGGGGACTCCGTTGTTCGCCTGGGGGACTTCAATGCCCATGCGGGTAGCGACAGTGACACCTGGAGGGGCGTGATTGGGAAGAATGGCCTCCCTGATCTGAACCCGAGCGGTGTTTTGTTATTGGACTTCTGTGCTAGTCACAGTTTGTCCATAACAAACACCATGTTCGAACTCAAGGGTGTCCATCAGTGCACGTGGCACCAGGTCGGAGGTCGATGATCAACTTTGTAGAGGGGCAGAGCTGTCAACTTATCACCATCTGGTTGTGAGTTGGATCCTCTGGCGGGGGAGGAAGCCGGACAGACCTGGCGGGCCCAAGCATATCGTGAGGGTCTGTTGGGAACGTCTGATGGAGCCCTCTGTCAGGGGGTCTTCAATTCGCACCTCTGGGAGAGCTTCTCCCTGATCCCAGGGAAGGCTGGGGACATGGAGTCCGAGTGGACCATGTTCTCCACCTCTATTGTCGATGCGGCTGCTCATAGCTGTGGTCGTAAGGTCTGCAACCCCCTAACTCAGCGGTGGACACCGGAAGTAAGGAATGCCATCAGGCTGAAGAAGGAGTCCTGCCTAGCCTTGTTGGCTTGTGCTCCTGAGGCAGCTGACGAGTACCGGCGGGCCAAGCGTGCCGAGGCTCGTGCTGTCGCGGAGGAAAAAACTCCTCCATGGCCTCCCTGAACTCCTGTTCAGGAAGACCATGGAGGAGGACTATGGGACGGCCTCAAAGAAATTCCGGCAAACCTTCCGGCGCCTCAGGAGGGGGAAGCAGTGCTTCACCAACACTGTTTACAGTGCGGGTGGAGAGCAGTTGGGGACATTACTGCTGGACTGGCACACAGGATGGTGGTCCCTCTGTATAAGAAGGGGGACCGGATGGTGTGTTCCAATTATAGGGGAATCACACTCCTCAGCCTTCCTGGTAAGGTCTATTCGAGGGTGCCGGAGGGTGCCGGAATCCGACCGATAGTCGAACCTCGGATTCAGCAGAAGCAGTGTGGTTTTCGGCCCGGTCGTGGAACACTGGACCAGCTCTATACTCTCCATTGGGTGCTCGAGGGTTCATGGGAGTTTGCCCAACCAGTCCACATGTGTTTTGTGGATCTGGAGCCTGTCCCTCACGTGGTCCTTTGGGGTGTGCTCTGGGAGTATGAGGTACGGTGCCCTTTGCTAAGGGCTGTCTGGTCCCTGTATGACCGGAAGAGGAGCTGTGTTCGCATCGCTGTCAGTAAGTCAGACCTATTCCCGGTGCATGTTGGAGTCTGTCAGGGCTGCCCTTTTTCACTGGTTTTGTTCATTATATTTATGGACAGAATTTCAAGGCGCAGTCAGGGGCTGGAGGGGGTCTGGTTCAGGAACCACAGGATCTCATCTCTGCTGTTTGCAGGTGATGTTGTCGTGATGGCTTCTTCGAGCTAGGACCTGCAGCAGGCACTGGGGCAGTTTGCAGCCGAGTGTGAAGCGGCTGGGATGAGAATCAGCTCTTCCAAATCTGAGGCCATGGAACGCCAGATTGACAGGCGGATCGGTGCAACGTCTGCAGTGATACGGCCGCTGTATCGGTCCGTTGTGGTGAAGAAGGAGCTGAGTCGAAAGGCAAAGCTCTCCAATTACTGGTCAGTCTACGTTCCTACTCTCACCTATGGTCATGAGCTCTGGGTAATGACCGAAAGGACAAGATCGTGGATACGAGCGGTTGAAATGGGTTTCCTCCACAGGGTGGCTGGGCGCACCCTTAGAGACAGGGTGAGGAGCTCAGTCACACAGGAGGAGCTCGGAGTAGGGAGGTATTCTGGGCATGTCCCACAGGGAGGAGGCCCTGGGGAAGACCCGGGACACGCTGGAGGGACTATGTCTCTCGGGTGGCCCGGGAATGCCTTGGGGTCCCACCGGAGGAGCTGGAAGACGTGTCTGGGGTGAGGGAAGTATGGGAGTTCCTGCTTAGACTGCTGCAGTCCCTGCTTAGATTGGTGGGCGACCTGGCCCCTGATAAGTGTCAGAAAATGGATGGATGCCAATAAATCTAATAAATAATGTAATAATATATAAAATATTTTAATAGATTGTAAATAGATTTCTTTCACCTTTAAGAGGCTGTAGTGTTGAATTGCAGTTGGCCTATATAACTGCAGCTGAATTATATAGCCTACTCTTTTCGATTGTGCACTCTTGATGAAATTCTACATGCTATAGCAAAAGCCCATTACCTTGAATTGAACTGTAAAGTTTGCCAAATTAATTTCAGCGCTTATACTTATTAAGGCTGTCACTGTCGTAACCGGGTCAAATGCACGGGACAGGTAAGAGTAAAGTTTCAAGCGGCATTAGGCTGTGTGACATTAGCTCGACTGTTGTTATGCGGATAGGCCATGCACAGTCTATTTGACGTGTGTGGCTGATCCGTAAGTCTTAGTACCAGTCCCGAACTAACATATTTCATTATATTCATGACCGAAAAATGTATATATGGATAAATCTAACAGCTTAAAAAGTATGCTAACTTTGGACTACGTGCATGAGAAAACTATAAAATACACTTACTGATACTTCCTGGATTTCCTGGATCTCTTTGGTCAATAGTTTACTTCTAAGCCTTTGTTTTCAACCAGATATTTCTTCCTTTAAACACATTTCGGAGGATATTTGAATTGCAGAAGCCACTGAGCTCAGAGTCAACCCACCAGGTGGCGCAACAGGTGGGTGTGTGTCTGCAGTTGATGACACTGCTAATCACTTCAATCATATGGTGTTTTTTTTTGTTTGTTTTTTGTTTTGTTTTTTAGCAAAATATTTATGTATAGCATGCTCTTATTACATATACAAAGGTACTGTGAACAATATACAAATATATTGCCTGGCCAAAATACAAAGTCGTCACCTGGATTTGACTAAGCAAATAGGTACGAGCCTCCTATTGGATAATTACTGCATGGGAGATTATCTTCTGAGGTCATCTGAGTACCTGAATATAATGAATCACTGATCCTGGATAGCCTGATTAATTATGTTACGGTCCGAGATACATAAAAGGCTGTTTCATTAGTTAATCATCCTTTGAATGTATTTAAAAGCTGTTTGGTGTGTAATCAACAGCAGCAACAGTAGTTGTGGCCACGAGTGGGCAGAACTATGGGATGAGGAGCGTTGAGCTCAGCGCATTGGAACTAGAGAGGTGGACATGCTGAAAAACTCATCATCATAATGTGCTTTAACAGTAGGCCTAAACTGTGCTACACAAGAGGATAAGACAGACAAAGTTTCAAGCACATACAAGTAGGAGACCTATAGAAGTGATCCGCAAATGCCCCGCCTCATCTCTTATCCGTGTTTGGACTCATCTTTCTTCACTTTGAGGACTTAAAAAGGACGTAATGCACAAAAGCCCTGTGGATACAAAACATAATTGAAAAACTTTTTTTTTTTTTTTACGTTGGCTTATTGACCAGAAGTAAGCAAAGTTGTTGGGTGACAACAATTTATTTCTCATATTTCAAATGATTGTTCCTTCTTAAATAGGATATGTCAGCATGCTGTGCTGACATATCCTATTTAAGGATATGTCATGGGGGAGACCAAAGCAACTGTCTATCATGCACAGATCTATATTCTCAAGATCAAAAAGTATGACTGAGGAAGTGGATGAGTTTCATGTAATGGTTGGTAAAATTTTTGACAACAGATAGTAATGTAGTCTTTCGTTGATTTTGATGTAATAAACGCATTATTTCTTAATTGTAAAATATAATATTATATATATATCTAAAACTAGAAGACAATAAAGGAGCATTATCTAATCACATAATTCCCTGGACCTGTTTTTATAATTAAGCCATTTTACATCAATATTGTGGTTTACAATTGTAAAAGCAAAACAGTTATTTACATTGGTGGTAAATTGTCGTTAAATACCACAAAAAAAAATCCCTTTTTAATTAATTAATTAATTAGTCTTCTTTGTTTTTATATTATCCACATAGAAGTATCAATTCAGTTAGGAATTCTGTAAATCAAATTAAACACTTAAACACAATAGCTTGGATGTGATGAATGTGTTTTTTTTTAAATAATAATAATAAATAAATAAACAGTATACTAGCAAAGTGTACTAGTTTATTTATTTTTATTTTTTAAGAAGAGGTACAAGTACAAGGTGGAGAGAGACTGGGTGTAGGTGTAATGCTATTTAAAGGAATACACAAACATGCATGAATCAACCAAAATACAAATATTATGACATAGCCAAAAGTCACTTTAGCAAAATATGTACTTGGTGATTTAAATATTTTTGTCTGTATTTTTATATTTTGTCAAGGATTAAAACTGAGACAGACAGATATTTACAAGATCATCTAAAAAATAATAATAAAATAAAATTAAAAAAATTAAAATAAGAGATGTGTATTGGAGAGTGATGCAAAGGCTGAGGAGATTGGCTGGCCAAATGACTGGAGAAAAAAGATAATTTGTAGCAACAGATGGAAGCTAAACAAAAGGTAAACTTAAGTCAATGGTGCATGTAATCTAACAATCTAATATAATCTTTTTACATGTTTAATTTTTGTTGCAGTAGGGAAGGGGCAAAATGGCCGGTGGATGCAAAAGGAAGAGATGGGTATTTGGAATGTTGGGTGTGTGAAATAATGGTGGAAGAAAGCCAATTCCTGCGGCTTGTATAGCGCAGATCAAGAAATCATTTAGTCCCCATCATTGCTCACCATGTGAGAGTAGGCTTGTGGGTTATCAGTGATGACCCCTCCTCCGCCCCCACTGCCCTCACAGTTTCGGAGCGGGACGTGACTAAGCTTTTCAAGAAGCAAAACCCCCGCAAAGCCCCGGGCCCGGACGGTGTCTCTCCTTCCACCCTTAGACACTGTGCTGAGAAACTGGCTCCTGTCTTCACGGACATCTTTAACACCTCCCTGGAGTCATGTCACGTCCCAACCTGCTTCAAGCTGTCCACCATTGTCCCTGTCCCCAAGAAGCCCAGGATCACTGGACTTAATGACTATAGACCTGTGGCGCTGACGTCTGTAGTCATGAAGTCATTTGAGTGCCTGGTCCTGAATCACCTCAAGTCCCTCACCTCCCCCCTCCTGGCCCCTCTGCAGTTCGCCTACAGAGCCAATCGGTCTGTGGACGACGCCATTAACCTGGCTCTTCACTTCATCCTCCAGCATCTGGACTCCCCAGGAACCAACGCCAGGATCCTGTTTGTGGACTTCAGCTCTGCGTTCAACACCATCCTCCCTGCTCTGCTCCAGGACAAGCTCGCTCAGCTCAACATGCCTGACTCCACCTGCAGGTGGATCACTGACTTCCTGACAGACAGGAGGCAGCACGTGGGGCTGGGGAAGAATGTCTCGGACACTCGGACAATCAGCACAGGATCTCCATAGGGCTGTGTACTTTCCCCCCTGCTCTTCTCCCTGTACACCAACTGCTGCACCTCCAGCCACGACTCCGTCAAACTGGTCAAGTTTGCGGATGACACCACCCTCATCGGGCTCATCTCCGACAGGGATGAGTCTGTCTACAGGAGGGAGGTGGATCGGCTGGTGTCCTGGTGCAGCAGCAACAACCTGGAGCTCAACGCCCAGAAGACAGTGGAGATGATTGTGGACTTCAGGAAAGTCACAGCCCCCCTGCCCTCCCTCGCCTTAACTGACTCCCCCATCACCACCGTGGACTCTTTCCGCTTCCTGGGCACCTGCATCACCCAGGACCTCAAGTGGGAGCCGACCATCAGCTCCCTCATCAAGAAAGCCCAGCAGAGGATGTACTTCCTGCGGCAGCTGAGAAAAGTCAAGCTGCCAGTCCAGATGATGGTGCAGTTCTACACGGCCATCATTGAGTCCATCCTCACCTCCTCCATCACTATGTGGTTTGCTGGGGCCACTGCCAGGGACAGGCAGAGACTGCAGCGCATTGTGCGCTCTGCTGAGAAGGTGATTGGCTGCAGTCTTCCATCTCTCCAGGACCTGTACGCCTCCAGGACTCGGGGGCGAGCAGGTCATATAGCAGCTGACACTTCTCACCCTGGACATGGACTATTTCAGCCACTTCCCTCTGGCAGGAGGCTACGGTCCATCAGGACCAGAACCTCTCGTCATAAGAATGGTTTCTTCCCCTCTGCTGTTTCCCTCATGAACACTTCATAATACCTGCACTAACCTGGACACTTTATAACACTGGTCACCTTAATAACCCATGTTGCACTGTTGTTGTTTTTGTTGTTTTGATGCCACTATTGTATATATTTGTACTATTGTATATATTTGTACTATTGTATATATTTCTACTGCTGTATATATTTCTACATCCTGCATGCCCTTATTTGTATTTATTTAGTGTGTTTTTTTTGAGTGTGTGTTGTTGTATGTCGCACTTTATCACCGAAGTAAGTTCCTAGTCTGTGAGCTCTGCTCACGGACAATGGCAATAAAACTTCTTCTGATTCTGATTCTGATGAATGAGGTACATATTGGATTTTGCCTACACTACACAGTTAACCACAGCAGGAGCTATGTAGATCCAAACGCAGGTGCCCATACAGAAAGTATTGAGCGGGCATGGCGCTCTTGCAAAGAGCAGGTCTGTAGGCTGTGGGGCAATACAACAGAGATAATTTGTTATCTGAGCACATTGCTGAAATTGAGTGGATGGAATGGCTGTCAAGAATGTTGATGGGCCGTTACAAAGGTAGATCTATAGTAGAGGGAAACAATTCAAGTGATCTGTAGAACTCTATTGTTATCATTTTTTTTTTTTGGTCATCATTTTCTTGATGTATGTTATCAAAAAATGTACTTTTTAAATTAATATTTGAAACCTCTGACAAGTGTTGAAATGTGTTTAACATGTATTATGTAAAGGTAAAATCTATGAGGTCCGTATCCCAGAATAGGTCTGATCATGCTTTACTAAGGCTCAATATATTAAAAAGTGTTACCCTTTGACACTTTAACACATGTGATTAATCAAAACAAACGAACTGACAGAAGGAACGCTTTGCTCAGGAACTGTATTGATTACACATGGTTAAATGTGCACATTAAGTCCATCAGTCCTCAAATGGATGAGCGCAGATGGGTCAGTCAGAGTGAGAATGGTGCCACAGAGATGTCAAGTTAAATCCAGTGTGATTTGTGAGAAGTACGAACTAAAACAAGTAACATGTGCCAAATATTTCATCAAACTGCTACAGAACACTGGAAAATGGTCCTGGAAATAAGAGATAGTTACACCCACAAGTAGCAATGAAACCCTACTAAACATGGTGTTTGGTTATTAACCAGGAGCACACAAATTCATTATGAAATGCAATTTCCAGACATCAATTATAGCCAGTTGGGCTTTAAAATACTTAATTTAGATTTGTGAAATAATTAAATTAGATAATTTTAAAGAAAAGTTTTAAAATTCTTCAAATTCGAAAGTTTAAGTTACTACATTAAAATAGCTGCACAATGTGATTAATCATGATCAGTCATATTTCAAAAGTGATTAATCTGATAATTGAAATTCAGTGGTTAATCCCAATTTTTCCATTAGGCCTATTAAAAGGTCTATTTGTCTGTTCTGGTGTAATAGTAGCCATGTTTAGACCCTCAGAGCCATTGTATAATTTCTAGAACACAATAGAACTCTATCCAACTTTAACTTCCTTCACAGTCCATTAGTTTAAGCACATTGTGGTCCGAGGGCTTAAAGTCATTAACTTTCATGTGAGGACATAAAACTTCACTACGAGCCAAACACTACGTGATGTTGACTGGTTTCGCACAATCCATATTCATAGTGTTAATTGCATGAGTTGGATTACACAGCCCTGACATACTCTGAGCCTAATGGGATGCACATTCATTAGTTAGACCTGGCTGTGGCTCGGGGATAAGGAAATCCCTCTGTTGAGTTTTAGCAACATACCGGCTGACATGGGGAATATTGTATAGTTGTTGTGTTTTTTTTTTTTTTTTGGTTTTTGTTGTTTTTTCCTGTTTTTGTCTTTCCTCACAAAAATAGCTCCTTTAACTAACAAAGGAGTGGTTAGAGGCTTTGAGATGGAGATGTATGGCAGACTGGGGTCCAGAGCAGCTCTCGTGTCTGGCACATTAAATAACTATTTTTGTTAGGAAAGACAATCCTTCCTTAAACAGGAATGGGGGCTTGAGACATAATGTCTCCCCGATCTATAACCCCATCCTCAGACCCAAAGCAAACAAAAAGAAACAAAAGGAACAACAGGGTCTGCCAGAAGGACCATTAAATGTTGAATAGAGGCCATTAAGACTGAAAGTGGAAACAATAACTGTTTACAGCAGGGGTCACAAATAAAATATCACTGAGGTCCGAATTTTTAAAAAAATCGTCAAGTGAAGGTCCGAAGCTTCCGTTTCATTTTTAGTTCCAATTTTAACAGCTGTAACGATAACACAGTTTTTAAGTTGTGCATTTAACTATGAAAATAAATTACATGTTTATTTCAAAGTAAAACAAAAACATGCTTTTTGACTGGAAAGTGAAACAAAATTTAAAAAAAGTGCTTGTTACAAAAACTACAGAACACTGAACATTGATAAATAATTTGAACTAACAAAGCATTTGACTTTTTCTGAGAGAAGTAAGCTCTTTGTTGCTTTGCAAGCATTCTAAATCTAGGGCTGAATGCTGTTAAAGCCATCCTCAAGCACATGTGAAGGTGGTCAATGGTGAGCCTGGAACGGTATTTGTTTTTGATGGTGTTCATTGTGGAGAAAGCAGCTTCACAGCAGTATGTTGAACCAAACATACACAATATGTACAGGGCTACTTTCTTTAGTGTTGGGAAAGATGTCTCTGGTAGGATGAACAAGTATTGATTAGTCCATTCTTCTTTAAAAGTTCTATTTTCCGTGTCCACCTTTCTTTTTTTGGAGCTTGCTATACCTTCTCCCCGTAAAGCTGAGCCGCTGCTGTCTATGTGTAAATCTGCGCATCTAAAAATAGATGACGGCACCTTCCCGAAATACGCTGATCTCATTGGCTGAACCGCACCGTGTGTGGCTCTCTTAAAAACTTTACCGTATCACTCCGCCTCGTTCGGAGGAGACTCCGCTCTCTACCGCGACGAAGACTATAAGCTGCGCAAGATGGTTATAAAATGAGCGCATTATAAACTTTGAAATTCACCAGATATAGGCTAAAAAAACTCGGGTCCGGATTGGATCGCGTCTTGGTCCGGATCCGGACCGGAGTCCGCCTTCTTGTGACCAGGGGTTTACAGCTTCAGTGTAGGTCGCCCCTCGCTTCAGATAGATATAAAGCAGTGTCCACCAGCAATCTGACCGGAACTGAAAAAGCGGCTTGGATGAGGAGCGAAACATATTCACTCCTACAACTTTTTGTTGAGTTGACAGATTTAACTTCGGTTTCTACTATGGATCAGACCTGGACAACTGAGGAATTACACAGACATTATTTAATATAGCACTTTTCCACCTAATAAAAGCAATCAAATCAAGGAACCACTCACCCATCTACACACACGTCTGTATACACAAGAGTGTATACAGACATTGGGGGATGAGGTAGATTAAATGTCTTGCCCAAGGACACAACAGTATTCATCTGAGGGAGCAGAATTCAAATGTAAAAAAGTGTCATGATCCACCCGTTCCTGTGTCTTGTTCCTGTCTCCACTGTGTGTCCTATGTTCTTCTCCCCCCTCCCTCGCCTGCCTGACTCCGGAGCTGGGCGGAGGTCCCGGCTCCTTCCGCGCACACCTGCAGATCGTCAACCTAAGCATCACCACCTGCTGTGGATAAGAGGAGCCGGGACCAGACATTCGGTTTCCTGATCGTCCGCATGTAAAACGTGACTAAACTAGCTCTGCTTTGTTTGCTCGTTGCTGCTTTTTCTCTACTCACTGGAATATTTTTGATCCTCCTAGACTCCCACATCCTGCTCGTTTCTGCTTCGTTGTCTCTGCCTCCGCCCTGGACCCTGCACCCTGCACCCAGCCTGGTTTTGTTCTTATTTGACACTTTATTCTTATTTGACACTTTATTCTTATTGCACAAATTTTTATTGACACTGTATTCTTATTGCACAATTTTTTATTCTTATTTAAATGACTTTTTATTCTTATTCTTATTCTTAAACTTCTATCCTGTGGTTGTGGCATCTGTTAAGAGAATTTCCCTTCGGGGATCAATAAAAGTGATTTTGATTCTGATTCTGATTGCCCTGCTCTGATTAACCTGCATTGTTTGAACTGTAATTTCACAATTGTAAATAAACACTGTTAAACTGCCCCGGGTTGTGCATTTTGGTCTGATCATATCAGACTTTACAACAAAAAGTAATAATAGTGGTAGCATTAGTATTAGTTGTTGTAGTAGTAGAAGTAGTAGGAGTCATAATTATATTGCTACAACCTTTGTGGATTTCTGGTGTCCTGCTTTAGTTCTAGTGCTGTAGTAGTAGTAGTAATAGTAGTTACTATAGTATCCGACTGAGCTGTGCATTAATAGTGGTAATACAAGTAAGAGTTGAAGTAGTAGTATCAGTATTTGTAGTTCATGCCCCGCACTATTGTAGTAGTAGTGGTAGTATTAACAGTGGTAGTAGTACCTGACAGGGCTGCTGCCAGCATCCAGGTCCTGTGCTGTGACTGCTCCAATGATAGTCCCAGCTGGAGTGTCCTCGTATACATCCATCACATACTGGGGCTTATTGAACACTGGGGGCTCGTCCACATCTAGTACATTGATCTTGACTGTGGCCGTGTCTTTGAATGCTCCGTGGTTCTGGAAACGTGCATCCAGGTGTGCATTTGTGGCGTCGACTTTAAACGTGTAGGCCTTCTTTGTCTCATAGTCCAACGGCTGAAAAGACAGAAAGACAGAGATATGAAGATTAGTCAATCGATACTTTGTAGTGAGATGACACTGGGGTTCACGTATGTCTATGGAAAAATGTTGCCATTATGACACAATGAGCACATTAGCAAATACAGCCTGATAAGCTGTCTGAATAGTCAAGAAAAAATACAAAATTGATTTAAACAACAGATTTCAGAAGTCTGTGATCAATACGTGTATAACAAAAAGTGAGTCAGTAATTTATGGAAAGATTGTGTTAAAACAAAGCCAAGATTAAAGTCTAACTTGTGTGACAGAGCTTTAGACAGTGCTTCAAGTTAGCTCCAGGGAATGTTGTTGAAATCAGCTGCAGCATATCAATAAGATCACTGCAAATGTAATTCATTCATCTTTGAAAAGTTGATATCAAATAGTTTTTGCTAATAGCTCAGTTACCATTTTACACAGTGCAGCTTAGATTTAGATTTCCTTTTTTGCATCCATAAAGACATAATAGTACACAGAGCAAGGGTGAAATTAAATTGTGCGTGA
The DNA here is from genome assembly GCA_019594935.1 of Periophthalmus modestus. Classification (NCBI taxonomy): domain Eukaryota; kingdom Metazoa; phylum Chordata; class Actinopteri; order Gobiiformes; family Gobiidae; genus Periophthalmus; species Periophthalmus modestus. The sequence continues at coordinate 20,811,596 of JAIEZT010000021.1, read as the reverse complement.
ACATTTTTTCATCAAGTCATTTAGAAATGTACTAAGGGAAGTTTTAGGACATGCAACGTAGGCTGGCCTTTAGTGGGCTTGGTAGATGTGGGACAGAAGAGCAGCACGGGTGTGGTCCACAATTTGTATTTCTTCTATTCAATTACCAAAGTGCAACGTGCATTGTGCTGTGGAGGTTCGAGGAGCAGTGTCTCCTCCAGCAGCAGAACATGGTATGTCGTTTCAGGCGCCTTTATACCATTCCATTAACTGGATAAAACTATTGTTAATTAATAGGGGTGTTTAAAAAAATAACATTAGCTTTTGAAAACTCTTAAAAATCCATAAAACCAAATAAACCCATCAACCACAGTAACTTAACTTCCCTGGGGACCTCTTTGACACCTGGACACAAGGACAGGGGTGGTAAGTTAAGCATTCTTAAAACACTATTCAATAAAATCACTATAAATTACACAAACACCTAACACTTAAAACATTTAAAAATTATTTTGTGCAATTGTCTTTTTTAAAGTGCAAATAATGTTCAAAGTGCTGTGTGCTATTAAAGTGTATGTGCAATTTAAAGTGCATATAGTGAAAGGTGCAGTTATTTTGGTAACAAATGGGCTGTTTGTTACAGGCAGTTAAATGCTATTGGAATACTAGACACACTTCTTTTATTTAACCAAGAAAATCCCATGGACACCGTAGATGTGCAAGTTCACTACATCAAAATTGGAGATAAACCAGGACTAAAGCCAAAAACTAAACCTGGACCAGACTTGAATTAAACAAGGACTAGAATTATACCACGTCCACATCAGGTCCAAAATGGGTTAAAGCCTAACTTCTATCATAAGCTCAAAGTCAATTAAACTTAGGACCACCATAATGACAATGTCATAATGTGGGGTGTGATAAAAGGCTAAAATTGAAAATCCACTCATACTGCAAAAAATATAATTTTAAAAAGTACTCTGCACAGGTTTGAAATGTAAACCAACAGTCTCTTGCTTTTAGCGAATTAAATACTATTTGTGGTATTCACTATTTCTGAAAGGCTACTTCAACCAAGTAGTAGTCGTAGTAATAATGCCCTGGGAATCAAGGCTGCTTCTGCACACACACCACATTCATATTAGGCAAATTGGGTGAAGTATTTTGTTTAAGGACACAACAACAGTGTTGGCATTGGTGCCCTCCTGTGGCCTTGATTAGCTTCCGAAATCAGATGACAGCTACTTGGATACTTACAAACTCTAGCCTCTTACAAGCCTTCAGTTCCTTTTGACATATGGTTTTGATGTTCCATCTCTTCAGCCTCTGACAAATTTGCTCAGGGTCAGTTACTGCAAGGTGTACAGCTAGGAAGCTAGCATCAGCATGAGTGTAAACATCGAAGCATACATATACCTGTTTCCTGCCATCTCATATGCTGGTAGCAATAGTAGTAGTAGTAGAAGTAGAATCCACAGCCATGATAGTGCAACTTTTATTCCATACACCCAGCCTTCTATTAAACTTTAGTGATTGAAGTTTAGTCCTGATCAGCAAATGTGATAGCCAGCCCCAGCCTAATACAATGACAAAAACCTCATCCCCCTTTAACAGTTTATGGTTACAGCATGTACGTACATATCAGTTATAGAACCCATATGCCTACAACAACAGCATTAAAAAAAAAAAAAAAATATTATTATAAGCTGCTCTACACTGTTAAAAGGTCAATACTGCACAACTGTCCAAAAAGTTGCAGCACAACAAAATTAGATTTTAGTAGTAGTGGTAGCAGGAGTAGTAGTAGTAATAATAATAATTAAAACCGCAAGCAGTGATAAAGGCCCTCGCCACCCCTTGCGACCGCGGGGTACATGCCACCATAGAGTTTGCGGCTCTTGTTCCTGCTTACATCGCCCCTCCCCCCAAAAACAGCGACTGTGTAATACTACTCCATTCATTCCAATGAGAGAATTTCTGACATTTTCACGCCTACACGGTTGGAAATAGAGGTATATCTTCATTGACTTTTTTGTTCAGTATGATGAGTGGAATATGTGTACCAAATTTCAAGTGTCTATGACAAAGTAATTTGTTTCATCCCAGTTAACAAAACCCATGTATTTCAACGAGAAATTTTTTTCGCAGGCTGGCCACACCCACATTTTATGACTTAGAAAAATCCAGAGAGTCGCCTATAATCCCTAGTTAATTTTGACCAATTTGCAAGTGTCTTGAATACAAAATTCACTGTGTAAAAAATTCAAATGTGAGAGGTAAAATTTTGAAAAAATTGGGTTCCGCCCACAATGGCCGACTTCCTGTAGGGTTTAGGGTGGGATGGGTCAGATTTTTATGTCGACTTTTTGAGTCGGGCTCCTATTGGCCCCATGAAAATCAAAGTTTGAGGTGGAGTCATCTTTCATTATTTTTTCTCGGGATCTTTGGTGACTATTAGAGCTCGTTGAGTTCTAATTTTTGATACCATTCACTAGCATGTCGGGGCATGTTTATTTCTGCCATTTTCCGGGTTTCGGATGCAGTTTAATGAGTATCAAGCAGTGATAAAGGCCCTCGCCACCCCTTGCTACCGCAGGGTACATGCCACCGTGGAGTTCGTACCTCTCGTCCCCACTCACATTTCCCCTGCCCCCAAAATCAGCGGCTGAGTCATACTACTCTATTCATTCCGATGAGAGCATTTCTGACATTGTCACGTCTGCCCGGTTGGAAACAGAGGTATGTCTTCATTTACTTTTTTCATCAGTATGATGTGTGGAATATGTGTACCAATAATTTGTTTTCATCGCAATTAGCCCAAACCCATGTATTTCGATGAGAAATGTCGGACGTTGCCATGGCAACACGCTTGCAAATAGAGGTATGTTTTATTGGCTTTTTTGTTCAGTATGGAAATAGGGATGTCCATGCCAAAATTCAAATGTTTTTGACAAACAAATTCTTTTGCGTCTTATTCAAAAGTTCAAAGGGGTGCTGTGGAGCAATGTAATGACTCAGCTGTGCAAACTGTATATCGTTGCGTTCAGATCAAGATTTTGAACAAAACAAATATTAATGTTGGGAAATAGGACACTGCATGTTTGAGTTACGCGCAATTTAATACTTCAAAAAACGCCATTTTTCTTTCCATGTTGGCCACACCCACATTTTATCACTTAAAAAAAAATATCACAATAGTCGCCTATAATCCCACATGGATCTTGTTCATTTGGACCAATTTGCAAGTTTCTTCAACGAAAATCCACTGTGTAAAAAAATCAAATGTGGGAGTGAAAATTTTGAAAAAAAATGGGTTCCGCCCACAATGGCCAACTTCCTGTTGGGTTTAGGGTGGGGTCATAATATAATTCTTTACTTGTATTGATGTGTTCTATGCTTGTGCCAAATTTTATTTGTCTACGATGAAAATAGTCTGTCATTGTCGTACTGTATTTTGATTTTTGAGGTGGCGCTATTGAGTAATTTTAAAATGATAATTTTTATGCCCATGAAAATAATACATTTTTCTCCAACCTTGAATTTTGGGTCCAATAAAATTGACTTTTCGTTAACATTCATGGGGTCAAAAATGACCTCAATCCGGCAACCAAAATAATAAATAATTAAAGCAGTGATAAAGGCCCTCACGACCCCTTGCAACTCCATGCCACCGTGGAGTTCGCGCCTCTCTTACATCGCCCCTTCCCCCAAAATCAGCAACTGAGTAATACTACTCCATTCATTCCAATGAGCATTTATGACATTATCACACCTGCACGGTTGGAAATAGAGGTATGTCTTCATTGGCTTTTTTGTTCAGTATGATGAGTGGAATGTGTGTACCAAATTTAAATGGCGTATGACAAAGTAATTTTTTTCATCCCAGTAAACCAAAACTAATGTATTTCAATGAGGAGTGTCGGTCGTTGCCATGGCAACACACTTGCGAGGTATGTTCTCGTTGGCTTTTTTGTTCAGTATGGTGATAGGGATGGCCATGCCAAATTTCAAATGTTTTTGAAAAAGTAAAATTCATTTGGTCCCATTCAAAATTTCAAGGGGGCGCTGTGGAGCAATGGATTGTCTCAGCTATGTAAACTATATATCATTAGGTTCAGATGAACATTGTGACCAAAACGTATATTAATGCGGGTTAGCAGGGCACTGCATGTTCACATTAGGTGCAATTTAATACTTCAAAAAACGCCATTTTACTTCGCATGTTGGCCACACCCACATTTTATGACTTAAAAAAATCCAAGAGAGTCCACTATAATCCCACATGGGTCTAGTTCATTTTGACCAATTTTCACATTTCTTGAATGAAAATCCATAGCGTAAAAAATTCAAATGTAAGAGTTAAAATATTGAACAAATTGGGAAAAAGAGAGCCATTTTGTGAGATAAAGCCATGATTTGCATATCATTGTGTTCAGCTCACAAATGTGCATAAATGCTGTATTAGCGTTTTCCCAACAAAAAATGTGTGAAAGAGAAATATTTTATTGAAATATTTCAAAAATTGTGATTTTGTAGAAAATTCATCATGATCACATCCAAAGTCATTTTCAAAATATAATTCATGATCTTTAATCGCACATGGGTTTAGTGGGTTTTGGCCAAATTTGAAGTGTTTGTGATGAAAACTGTGCGAGGAGATGTCCTGAATCTGAGGGTGTGTGCTTTTGTCATTCCAGGGTTTGATCCAATATGCCCAACTTCCTGTACATTTTAGGGCGGAGCCATAATATCATTTTTGTCATGCCCCGAACATGTTCTATTTTTTGATGTAAGTTTCAGATTTTTTTTCCAAGTCGGGCTCCCATTGGCCCCATGAAAATCAAAGTTTGAGGTGGCACTACCGAGTCGTCTTTCGTTAGTTTTTCTTGGGGTCTTCAGTGACAATTAGAGCTTGGCGCGTTCTAATTTTTGACACCACTCACTGGCATGTCCGGGCGTGTTTACTACTTGATTTTTGCCATTTCCGGGTTTCGGACGCAGTTTTAATGAGTCACCGGGATGTTATCACCGGCTCGGGCCTAATAATAATGGATTTTTTTTTTCCACCCATTATTTTTCTCCTAAACCATAACAGCTACAGTCATGTGACTTTCTCACATTGTGCCCATCACAAATAAGGCCCCTGTGAATTTTTTCACAAGTCCAGGACAAATTATCTTATATGAATATTTGAAGAGGGCGCTAGAGAGCCATTTTGAGAGAAAGCACCTTGATTTATTTTTTTTAATATTCAAATATTTGCGAATTTGTTGGAAATTCCCCCTGACCACACCCAAAGTCATATTCAAGGGGTAATTGATAATATTCAATCAGACATAGGTTTCGTGGATTTTTGCCAAATTGGAAGTGTTTGTGATTAAAATGCGAGAAGATGTCCTGAATGCGAGGGTGTGTGCTTTTGTCATTCCAGAGTTTGATCCAATATGGCCGACTTCCTGTACATTTGAGAGTGGGGCCATAATATAATTTTCATTTCCTGACATGTTCTATTTTTTGGTGTGAGTTTCAGATTTTTACGTTGATTTTTTTCCGACACAGGCTTCCATTGGCCCAATGAAAATCAAAGTTTGAGGTGGCGCTACTGAGTCATCTTTCGTTATTTTTTCTCGGGGTCTTCAGTGACTATTAGAGCTCCCTGAGTTCTAATTTTTGATACCACTCACTGGCATGTTGGGGCGTGTTTACTACTTTGATTTTTGCCATTTTCCGGGTTTCGGACACAGTTCTAATGAATCCCTCGCCGGGATGTTGTCCCAGGCTCGGGCCTAATAATAATAATAATGATAGTAGAAGAAGAAGAAGAAGAAGAAGAAGAAGAAGAGAAGAAGAAGAAGAAGAAGAAGAAGAAGAAGAAGAAAGAAGAAGAAGAAGAAGAAGAAGCAGAAGCATATCAGCTAAGGCAGAACAACGTCTGTTAAATGTAGCCAGTTGTCACTTCTCTATGGAAGACAGTAACTCTCTGACTCTTTAGAAGCCTTCACCTGCTTTTTGACTTATAGTTTTGATGTTCCACCTCTTCAGTCTCTGACAGATCTGCTCAGGGTCAATTAATACGAAGCGTGTAGCATAGAATCTAGCATCGGTGTAGGTGTAAACCTGAAGCAGAAGAGCTGAGGGGAGCGTGGATATGCCTGTCTGCTGCCCTCTCATCTGTAACCACACACACTTGCATTCAGTCGTGCTCCGCTGGCCCACACTCACTTGAGAGACATTCCTTTCTGTGTATTCTAAATTGCATTGCATGTAACTACTATGGCAGCTGCCCTATCTTTTTGGAGCAGGACTTGTGTCTGTCTGGCATATAGTGGAGTATAGTGGTGTAGAGCGGGATGGATAGGGAAGAGAGCGGAAGATGTGCAGGTACAAGCCAGCTGCAACCTTCAAGGCAAAGGGAGAAAGTCAAAGGAGGGGTGTAGTACTGTTTGACACTAGTAAGGGCAGGGGAGAGTCAATGGATTCAAAAGATTGGGTTCCCATCATCCTTAACTGGTTTGAATATAGTGTTGAGCTGGAGGACAGGTCAAAATTCTGTGATAGAATTTGGCTTGTAACTATTTAAAAGCAGATGTTTTCTGGCTTATGTTTATACCTCTGTAATTTTTGGATCTTCTTGAAATAAAAACTTGCACAAAATTCAGTGTCTTTGCAAAACATCACATACTATGAATTTGTTTTAGTGATCTGATGCAACATGGAACAGAATAAAAATTAATTATATATAAGTATGATAAAGTAAAGGCAACTACAATGCCAGGCCATTTTTTGAGTGGTGGTATTATTGATTTTTTTTAGACTTTGGCAAGTAGCCATATCCTTTACAATTGATGATGACCCATAGAGTTATAAGGGCCCTGCCCTTCATCTGAAACTATGACATACAATGCCATGAAAATAATCTATCAAACTATCAAACCATAACCTTCAAAACTCATGGAGTAGGTCAAAGTAAACTGAGCTGAGATGTGCAGTGCCATTAAACACCACTGGGGGAATGAAGTCAATAGGTTCAAGATGGTAAAACAAACTCATTTGCATGCATGGGGATGTCCCCTTAAGCTATAAAATAATATAAAGCTATATGCCATGGGCTTTTCAAAGGCAACTGCTTTGCTTCCCTATACACACACGCACGCACACACACACACACACACACACACACACACACACACACACACACACACACACACACACACACAAAAGAGTAATGTTATTTCTCTGGAAGAAGTCCTTTGTCGGGCAGGCATTGTTCTGTTGAAAAACCCAGTCATTACCACAAAGACGATGGCCTTCAGTCATGAGGGATGCCCCTTAACATCTCCACATAGCCAGGTGCCTTTTGACACCTCTGCACAATCTGTAGCTCCATTGTTCCATTGAAGCAAAAATCCCCCCAGATCATGATGGCATCCCCTCTACTGTGCCGTGTAGAAAACATCTCAGGTGGGATCTCCTTGTCATGCCAGTAACGTTGGAAGCAATCAGGACAGTCAAGGTAATTTTTTTTTTTCTCATCAGAGAATAAAACTTTGTTCCACTTTTCAATGTCCCGTGTTTGGTGCTCTCATGCAAACTCCAAACAGGCATGTCACATGTCTTGACAGACAGCCAATCAGATCCTCCAGCTCAGGGCTGGTGAAACCTTTTTGGGTCTACCACTTGATGTTTTTCTCCCATAACCCTAAGGATCTTTTAAGAAGGTTACTTTTCATTGCTGTGTCTAGCCTCCGCAGCAATGGCGGGCTGCAAGAGGCACGCTAAAGCAGCTCAACAATCAGACCACGTTCAAAGACAGAAAAGCTTTTTTGAATTTGCTTATTAAATCTCACTCCCATTTCTTCTTTTTGTATTTTGAAGCACTACTTAGAACCTTCTTAAGATTTAACAGTGCAATATGTGAATTTTTGCAATTTTTTCAACTGGTCTTAAAATTTTGATCAGATCAGGAGAATATACACTACCGTTCAAAAGTTTGGGGTCACTTAGAAATCTCTTTATTTTTGAAAGAAAAACATTTTTTTTTTCAATGAATATAACTTTAAACTAATCAGAAATACACTCTATACATTGTTAATGTGCTAAATGACTATTCTAGCTGGAGGGGCCATTTCCAGCAACTATCACTCCAGTGTTCTAATAGTAAAATGTTTAGCTGGTTATAGAAGCTATAAAAGTAGCATCAGTAGTATCTGGAGCATCACATTTGTGGGGTTGATTAAAAGCTCAAAATGGTCAGAAAAAGATAACTTTCATGTGAAACTCAACAGTCTGTTCTTGTTCTTAGAAATGAAGGCTATTCCATATGAGAAATTTCCAAGAAACTGAAGATTTCCTATAATGGTGTGTACTACTCCCTTCAGAGAACAGCACAAACAAGCTCTAACCAGAGTAGAAAGAGAAGTGGGAGGCCCCCTGCACAACTGAGCATGAAGATAAGTACATTAGAGTCTCTAGTTTGAGAAATAGATCCATTCATCCATTCATTAAATAGTACCTGCAAAATGCCATTGTCAACATCTACAGTGAAGAGGCGACTCCGGGATGGTGACCTTCATCCTACAACAGGACAGCCGCAATCATCAGATCTAAACCCCATTGAGCTGTCATGGGAGCAGCTTGACCGTATGGTATGCAAGAAGTGCCCATCCAGCCAATTCAACTTGTGGAAGGTGCTTCTAGAAGTGGGGGTGACATTTCTCCACATTACCTCAACAAATTAACAGCCAGAATGCCAAAGGTCTGCAATGCTGTAATTGCTGCAAATGGAGGATTCTTTGACTGAACCAAAGTTGCAAGCAAAGTATCATAGCAATGTAAGTATCATTATTTCTAATGTTGTCAATGTCTTGACTATATTTTCTATTCATTTAATAACTCATGTGGTAAATAAAAGCGTGACTTTTCATGGAAAACACAAAATTGTCTGGGTGACCCCAAACTTTTGAACGGTAGTGTGTGTGTGTGTGTGTTTGTGTATATATATATATATATATATATATATATATATATATATATATATATATATATATATATATATATATATATATATATATATATAAAAATCTCCTCCTCACCCTCCACGGGTGGTCTTTTATCCCCTCTTTTTCCACGCTCGGGACCTCTGGGAGCCTGGGAGCTTGAGGGTTCTGCGCAGTATCTTTGCTGTTCCTAGTACTGCGCTTTTCTGGACTGAGATGTCTGATGTTTTTCCTGGGATCTGCTGTAGCCACTCCTCCAGTTTGGGGGTCACTGCCCCGAGTGCTCCGATGACCACGGGCACCACTGAGGCCTTCACCTTCCAGGCCTTCTCCAGCTCTTCTTTGAGCTCCTGGTATTTCTCTAGTTTCTCATGCTCCTTTTTCCTGATGTTCCCATCGCTTGGTACTGCGATGTCCACCACAACGGCTTTGCTCTGTTGTTTATCCACCACCACTATGTCCGGTTGGTTCGCTATCACCATTCTGTCAGTCTGTATCTGGAAGTCCCACAGGATCTTGGCTCAATCATTCTCCACTACCTTTGGAGGTGTTTCCCACCTTGACCTGGGGGTTTTCGATCCGTACTCTGCACAGATGTTTCTGTACACTATGCCCGCCACTTGGTTATGCCGCTCCATGTATGCTTTCCCTGCCAGCATCTTACACCCTGCAGTTATGTGCTGGATTGTCTCAGGGGCCTCTTTGCACAGCCTACACCTTGGGTCTTGTCTGGTGTGGTAGATCTGGGCCTCTATCGCTCTTGTGCTCAAGGCCTGCTCCTGTGCAGCCAGGATGAGTGCCTCTGTGCTGTCCTTTAGTCCAGCTTTCTCAAGCCATTGGTAGGATTTCTTGATATCAGCCACTTCAGTTATGTTCCGGTGGTACATCCCATGCAGGGGCTTGTCCTTCCATGATGGTTCCTCCAGCTCCTCCTTCCTCTGCACTCCACTGTCTGAGACATTCGCTGAGCACGTCATCTGTTGGGGCCTTGTCTTGGATGTACTTGTGGATCTTGGATGTTTCATCCTGGACTGTGGCTCTCACACTCACTAGTCCTCGGCCTCCTTCCTTACGGCTCGCGTACAGTCTCAGGGTGCCGGATTTGGGATGGAACCCGCCATGCATGGTCAGGAGCTTTCGTGTCTTAACATCTGTGGTCTGTATCTCCTCCTTTGGCCAGCTTATGATTCCTGCTGGGTATCTAATTAGTGGCAGGGCGAGGCTGTTTATTGCCTGGGTCTTATTCTTGCCATTGAGCTGACTCCTTAGGACTTGCCTTACTCGTCTGAGGTATTTGGCCGTAGCTGCTTTCCTTGTTTCCTCTTCAAGGTTGCCATTTGCTTGTGGGATACCAAGGTACTTGTAACTGTCCTCAGTGTCTGCTATTGTCCCTTCTGGGAGTGAGACCCCTTCTGTGTGGACTACCTTCCCTCTCTTTGTCACCATCCGGCTACACTTCTCAAGCCCGAATGACATTCCAATGTCTGTGCTGTAGATCCTGGTGGTGTGGATCAGTGAGTCGATATCTCGCTCATTCTTAGCGTACAGCTTGATGTCATCCATGTAGAGGAAGTGACTGATGGTGGCCCCATACCTGAGTCGGTATCCATAGCCAGTGTTATTGATGATTTGGCTATGCAGAACAGCAGTGGGGACAGTGCATCTCCTTGGTATATGCCACATTTGATGGTCACTTGTGAAAGTGGCTTGCCATTGGCCTCAAGGGTGTTTTCAATGAAGGCTCTTAGAGTCCTGTTGATGTTGTACAGCTCCAGGCATTCAGTGATCCATGTGTGTGGCATTGAGTCGTAGGCTTTCTTGTAATCAATCCAGGCAGTGCACAGGTTGGTCTTACGGGTTCTGCAGTCTCGGAAGACTGTTCGGTCTACCAGGAACTGGTGTTTGGCTCCCCCGGTGTCTTTGCCGATGCCCTTCTGTGCTGTGCTCATGTATTGATCCATGTGCCTATCTATCTTAGCCGCGATGATGCCTGACATGAGCTTCCATGTTGTGGAGAGACAGGTTATTGGCCGATAGTCGGATGGAACTGTATCCTTTGAGGGATCCTTCTGGATCAGGATTGTACGCCCTTCGGTTAGCCATTCAGGGTGAGTCCCATCTATTAGCAGCTGGTTCATTTGTGCTGCCAGGCACTCATGGAGGGCAGTGAGCTTCTTTAGCCAGTAAGCGTGGATTATGTCAGGGCCTGGTGCCGTCCAGTTTTTCATATCTGAGACTCTTTCCTGGATGTCTGCCACTGTGATGGTGACTAGATTCTGTTCAGGGAGGTTGCTGTGGTCTTCTCTGAGAGCCACCAGCCACTGTGCATCGCTGTTATGTGATGCCTCCTTCTCCCATATACCTTTCCAGTACTGTTCGGTTTCCAGCCTTGGTGGGTCTGCTCTGGTGTTATTACCCTGCCACTGAGCGTACACTTTCGCTGGTTGTGTTGCGAACAGACGGTTTATTCGTCTGGATTCATATCTCGTGTGTGTATATATATATATATATATATATATATATATATATATATATATATATATATATATATATACACGAGATATGCACATATGTATGTGTATATAATATATATATATATATATATATATATATATATATATATATATATATATATATATATATATATATATATATATATATATATATATATATATATATAGATATATATATATATAGATATATAGATATACAATGATGAGTGCAAATGAAACTTACAAGATGCCAGCTCAGACTTTGCCCGGCCAAACAAGGTCTGCGTCAGGTGAACCAGAGCACCTTGATGAGAAATGGACTACTGGAACAAGGCGGAAATGGGCGAGATGTGAGAACAAGGCTCTGTTGGAATGCTACTACTCCAGTGATCCTAGACAGAGGGGTTACATGAACAGGATATGGGAAAAATGGTTACTTCGAAACTCGCAGTCCAAGCCAATGGCTTAGCAACTAGTAGCTCAATGTTCCAACATCCGCAAACGGCAACTGCTATCATAACTTGTGATTGACGAGGTACAACACAACATATGTTACAGCAAGGGGAAGCCAAGACACCTGGTCAGATGGGAGTTAACATCAACTCCCCATCTGGAGATTGGGCTCAAATTATTATGCTGAGCAAGGCAGTGACTGACCTGAAAGATAAGATCATGGGCCAAATGAACACAAAGCAACCCCAATGCCACTTGCAGAGACAAAGTGAAGTACCATCTGAAAGTCTCCTAGAAGATGTAAATGCAGCATTGAGAGTGATCCCCACCTCAATCATCACAGAAACCAATTAGCTGATATATACTTCAGCAGCAGTGATAACAAGTGTCCAAGAGGTACAGCCAGATGCTCATACCTGAAGCACTAGAAACTGCCAAACAAAGGCTCCAAGCCTTGGCCAGCCACCTAAATAGGTACACACAAGATAATGAATCCAGATGAATAAACCGTTTTTTCGCAACACAACCGTACACTGAATGACAAGGTAATAACACCAGAGCAGACACACCAAGGCTTTCTATTTCAAATTTCTATTCTGTGGTTGTGGGATCTTAGAACGAAGAGAATTTCCCCTCGGGGATCAATAAAAGTGATTCTGATTCTGATTCTAACCAAAGGGCATACAATCCTGATCCAGAAGGATCTCTCAAAGGATACAGTCCCATCTAACTATGGGCCAATAACCTTTCTCTCCACAACATGGAAGCTCATGTCAGGCATCATCGAGGCTAAGATAAGTGGGCACAGCACAGAAGGGCATCAGCAAAGATACCGGGGAAGCCAGCTCCTGTTAGACCAAACAGTCCCCCGAGACTTCATTGCAAACTCAATGATGTTGGGGAAAACCACCCTTGAGGCCAATGGCAATCGTCTTGCACAAGGGACCATCACATGTGGCATATACCAAGGAGATGCACTGTCCCTACTGCTGTTCTGCATAGGTCTGAACCCCCTCAGCCAAATCATCAACAGTACTGTCTATGGATACCAACTCAGGAATGGGGCCACCATCAGTCACTTCCTCTACATGGATGACATCAAGCTGTACGCTAAGAATGAGCGAGATATCGACTCACTGATCCACACCACCAGGATCTACAGCACAGACATTGGAATGTCATTCGGGCTTGAGAAGTGTAGCCGGATGGTGACAAAGAGAAGAAAGGTAGTCCACACAGAAGGCATCTCCCTCCCAGAAGGAACAATAGCAAACATTGAGGACAGCTACAAGTACCTTGATATCCCATAAGCAAATGGCAACCTTGAAGAGGAAACAAGGAAAGCAGCCACGGTCACATACCTCAGATAAGTAAAGCAAGTCCTAAGGAGTCAGCTCAAAAGCAAGAACAAGACCCTGGCAATAAACAGCTACGCCCTGCTAGTAATCAGATACCCAGCAGGAATCATAAGCTGGCCAAAGGAGGAGATACAGACCACAGATGTTAAGACCTGAAAGCTCCTTACCATGCCCTGAGACTGTACGCGAGCCGTAAGGGAGGAGGCTGAGGACTTGTGAATGTGAGAGCCACAGTCGAGGATGAAACATCCAAGATAGTTAAGTACATCAAGGGCAGGGCTCCAACAGATGACGTGCTCAGCGAATAGTCTCAGACAGTGGAGTGCAGTGCAGAGGAAGAGGAGCTGGAGCTGATATCAAGAAATCCTACCAGTGGCTTGAGAAAGCTGGACTGAATGACAGCACAGAGGCACTCATTCTGGCTGCACAGGAGCAGACGTTGAGCACTAGAGCGATAGAGGCCCAGATCCGCCACACCAGACAAGACCCAAGGTGTAGGCCTTGCAAAGAGGCCCCTGAGACAGTCCAGCACATAACTGCAGGGTGTAAAATGCAGGGAAAGCATACATGGAGCGCCATAATCAAGTGATGGGAATAGTGTACATAAACATCTGTGCAGAGTATGGACTGGAAACCCCGAGGTCAAGGTGGGAAACCCCTCCAAAGGTAGTGACGAATGATGGAGCCAAGATCCTGTGGGACTTCCAGATACAGACTGACAATGGTGATGGCGAATCAAGCGGACATAGTGGTGGTGGATATATAACAGAGCAAAGCTGTTGTGATCACAGTACCAAGTGATGGGAACATCAGGGAATAGGAACATGAAAACTAGAAAAAATACCAGGGGCTCAAAGAAGACCTGGAGAAGGCTTGGAAGGTGAAGGTATCCATGGTGCCCGTGGTCATTGGAGCACTCGGGGCAGTGACACCCAAACGGGAGGAGTGGCTACAACACATGCCACAAAAAACATCAGACATGTCAGGATAAAAAAAGTGCAGTACTAGGAACAGCAACGATACGGCGCACCCTCAAACTCCCAGGCCTCTGGTAGAGGTCCCAAGCGTGGAAAAGAGGGGATGATATATGTATCAGATACCCAGCAGGAATCATAAGCTGGCCAAAGGAAACCACAGAAGTTAAGCAGAAGCTCCTCACTATAAATGGAGGGTCCAGGAAGAAACTTCCAAGACATCCAAGTTCCGTGGTACATCAAAGAAAAGGCCCAGATGATGTGGTCAGTGGATGTTCCAGACATTGGAGTGCAAAGGAAGACCATCATGGGAGGATAACCCCTACATGGGATGTACCACCAGAACATAACTTAAGTGAAGTGAAGTTATCAAGAAATCTCACCATTGGTTAGAGCGAACTGGTCAGAAGGACAACACAGAGGAACTCTGTGGATCACTTAATTCAGACTCTCCTGTGCAAAGGAACAGGCCTTGAGCACTAGAGTAATGGAGGCTCAGATCTACCAGACCAGACAATACCAGGGTAAAGCATACATGCCTGTATAATGTGCACTATGCCTATCAAGTGGTAGGCACAGTGTACAGAAACATCTGTGCAGAGTACAGATTGGAGACCCCAAGGTCAAGGTGGGAGACACTTCCACAAGTATTGGAGAATCCAGATACAAATGGTGATGATGAACCAACTGGACAAACAATAGAACAAAGCTGTTGTGGCTATCACGTGATGGGAACATCAGGAAAAAAGGAACATGAGAAACTACAGAAATATCAGGGGGTCAAAAAGAGCTGGAGAAGGCCTGGAAGGTAAAGAATAAGTGGTGCCCGTAGTCATCTTATTTTATAATTATTAGAAAAGTCCTTTTAAACAGTCAGCATTGTCAGCACTGATTTGCATGCGGTAGCTCGTATGGTCATTTTTGTAATTTTAAATGTGCAAATGTGGAGTGTGATGTTTTTAAATGAAAGAGTGGGAGAATGCATGGTTTGAGTCTAAATTGATGGATACTGAATTGAATTTATGAAGTTCAGTTGTTTGTAACCTGGGGACTGCAGATGGAAACTAGCTTTAGCTTAATCTGGTTAAAGTATATCTTCTTTTATGATATAATAAACTAAACTGAGCTAAAGTAATGCATATCAATAATGAGTAATAATAACAGCAGACAATGATGTTGCTTATTCTGGAATGTTCCTCAGGAGAGCATTAAAAATATTTATTTCCCTGAAGTTACAAGTCAGAAGTCTCCTTTATAAATCTTTATGTGGAATACTTACTAAAATGTGTACACATGAAGTTCTACAAACATCCTCAAACTTTCCCAAACTTCCTCAGATTCGCTCAGTTATCATTTCTCTCAGCACTGATTACCTTTCTGCCTTATCTATGAAAACCCTAAGCAAAATTTAAATTTTTGGACTGGAACTAGAGCTTAATTTGATCCAGCATTTGCCAAAACGAGTTCCGGTTTCTCTCAATTTTCAGCTCAGGCGGATCCAGGAAATGTAATTGTTTGCTTCTACATGTATTACAGTAATGACTGAAGTGGCACGTGGGGGGAGGGGCCAGTGCAGGTAGCTCTGACACCTCTGACAGCGGAGCGTTAACAGCATGCAAACCCGAAGTGTAGCTTATTAGCTAACTTTTAGCAAACTTGTAGTGGACTTTTACCACATATTTAGTGATGTTTTATTGGTAGCATTGTTTTGTATCGTATATAAAACAAACATATGCTGGTCTTGAGTGTTTTATATCAGATTTTTGACACTGCTCTATATGAACAATATACATTTAGTTTTCTGCACACGTCATACTTTTTTAAGTCGTTTTTAAACCTATAACAACTTGCTAGATTCTCAAAAAACTATAGTATTTTTGTGACATTATTGGACAGTTACTATTGCATGCCTAAAAGGGAGTCCTGCTGTAAATAGTTTAGGCATTATTAAATCATTACTAAATTGTAGTCATGTTTGCGTCACTTTCTTTTAAAAAGTTTTAGCCCGTTCAGCCAGTCCTCAAGTGTTCATGTAAATATGGATTTACAAATGAAGCACTGACTGGAAAACATATTTCCATGTCCAGTAGTCTTTTCATAAATCACAAACTGAACGTGAAAAGTCACTTCAGCCTACATAACATTTTGTATACATGTACACATATTTTAATAAAACATCTGCAATTTAATAAATTATGAATATTCATATTTGATTTATGGACAAAATAGCTAAATAAAATATCAGGATAATGTGGAGTGGATTAATAGAAACATTTTAAGACCAACATGTCAAGTCTGACAATAGCAGTTATAGCAAGAGGGGTGAGGTTTTCTTTACACAAAACGAATTGGAGCCAGAGTTGATGGAGCCGAAGTGTGCCCATGCTCACTTACATGGAACGTGGCGGCTAACGGGTTAGCTATACCCTTTTATATATACAGTGTATGGGTAGATATAACAGATATATATATATATATATATATATATATATATATATATATATATATATATATATATCTTCAAACTTTACTGATTTGTTGTTAAAATGTTGTTAAATGTAATATTAAACAAATGTATTACATTTATAAAACTTAATTAATAACTAATAATAATTTAACTTCTTCTATGTATCTTATCATCTTAATATTGTCAGTTTCCATATCCCCAGATTTTCACTTTCACACTTTTCACACAGCTATACTGTAGCTGAGGTTTCTTAATTGTGGGAGTACATTTGCTGGAGGGAGTGAAAAATCCTTTTTAGTGATGCAGATAAATATGACCAGTCATCAGGGTGTGCACAGGGATTAGAAATCTGATTATAGTCCAGCCTCTGTGAGAGCCACCGTGACAGTAGACCGTTCCAGAGCCGTGTGTTTCTGCTCTACATTTCTCAGGTCTCACAGAGAGTAGATATGAGCAGGTGAGCGAGAGAGAAAGAAGGAGAGAGGGAAAGGGAGGAAAAGAACGGTGAATAAAGGAGAAAGGAGAAAAAAATATGTAGGCAGAAAGGAAAGAACCAAAGAAGGGAGGCGGGGGCAAGAGTGTAAAAACAAGAGCGGACACAGAGAAAGATTGTAGAAAGGGAAAGAGATAGAGAGAACTGACCTGACAAAGTAAAAAACAAAACAGGAAGATAGTGAGAAGAATAAAGAAAAGGGAGAAAGAAGAAAGAAAAAATGGTCACATTTTTATAGCGCTTTTCTACCTTTCAAGGCACTCAAAGCGCTTTACAACAAGGAACCAGTCACCCATCCACACACACATTCATACACCAGTGTACGCAGACACTGGGGGCAAAGTGGGTTAAGTGTCTTGCCCAAGGACACAACGACAGCATTCATCTGTGAGGGTTGGAATTGCACCGCCAACCTTCAAGTCAGTGGATCTAACCACTGAACCAATGATGTTTATGTAGAGAGCGGGATTTGAACCGCCAACCTTCGGATCAGTGGACAAACACTCAACCTACTGAGCTACTGTCGCCCTGCTGAAGAGAGAAGCCTCAATATGAAGAGAAGAAAGAGAGTAGAGAGAACACTAAAGGAGAGAAAGTGTGAACAGAGTGAATGAGAGGGAGAGAGAGAGAGAGAGAGAGAGAGAGAGAGAGAGAGAGAGAGAGAGAGAGAGAGAGTAGAGGTAGAGGAGAAAAACATAAGGAAACACAAAGAAGTTGAGGACAAAGAGAGAAAGAAGAGAGATGGTAAAAGAGAAGGAGTGAGAGATAAAGAATGGATAGGAAAAGAGGGAACAAAGAAACAATAGAGGAGAGGGGGGAAAGAAGAGCAAGATGAATGGAGGAGTGATAAATGGAGGGAGGTAGAGAAACAAGAAACAGACAAATCAGAAGGGTAGGAGCAAAGGGAAAAAGGAGCGAGAGAGAGAAAGACAGGAAGAGGGTGGGGTTAAGAAGTAAACATCGAGAGACAGAATGGAGGTGGGGACAAAATGAGAAAGAAGAGAGAGGGTGTGAAGAGAGAGAGAGAGAGAGAGAGAGAGAGAGAGAGAGAGAGAGAGAAAAGAAAGATTAGTGGAAAACAAGAAAGGCAAGGGAAAGAGGGGACAGAATTAAAGAGTTGTGAAATGTGGGAGATAGAAGGATGAAAGAGAAAAAGCTGAACGTGAAGGCAAGCCAATCTGAAAGCAATCACGGTGCGTCAAGCGTTTGTGATTGGTTTGATTACAGTGCAGCAGATGCAGCCGGACACTCTGTGCTATGAGATCTGAGGGCAGGAAATACAAGCTGTCCCTTTCAATCTGTCTCAAGAAGTGACACCGGGAGGAGAAGGGCGCCCCCATGGGCTAACACTTGGGTGTACCAGGGAATAAATGTCATTCAAAGTGCCTATCACTATCACAGCAATCAATGTAACTGACTCTCCCAAAGAAGTCAAGGGGTAGCTGCATAGTGAAGGCAATGTATAGGGTCAGTTGATTAGTCAGTTGACAGTGTCATAGTTTCCCAAAATATTTTACTAGTGTGGTGGTGCTGCAAGAAGTGCTAAAAGCCAAAGTCAAATCCTTTAGTCTGACAGGAAGGCTATAGGTAACTTTGTGTTTCCATTTACATGTCTGCTGTTTTATTTCACATATCTGTTGTTTGATCATTCTTGCCTGTACTTTTTTTTGCCTTAGGGAAAGAAATTTGACTGCAGCAGATGATTTTAGATGATGCAGATGACTAGCACATGTAACTCTTTACTTTGAGCTATGGGTCATGGCCAAACCTCCTTGTCAAAGCCTCATCTCCTCTGATATCATAAGCCTAGCAGGGCTGGACCTGGTTAGTACTTGGATGGGAGACTGCTGGAAATTTCAGGTGTCACAGTGGGAAAAAAAACAACAACAAAAACCCCAAAAAACTCTTGTTGTGTCCTTAGGCAAGACACTTCACCCACATTGCCTAGTATGAAAGTGGTGTAAGTGGTTCATACAGTAGGACCCCGGCAGCAGATTACTGGAAACAGTGCGCAAGATTCGTGCTATTCACAACAACCTAAAAATCAGGCTTTTTTTCCACAAATTTGCCCTAGTAGCAAGCATCTAAGGAAATGTAATAGTCACTTGCACACGAGGTAATCCTGTTAACGGGTAAATTAACAGGATTAATAGGGCAGAGAAAATGGAGTAGAGCTTTGAAACCTGGGTGAGTATCTTTAAGTTTTTATTTTCATTGATGACTTCCATGATTAATGATGACCTTTCCTGTCTTAAAATTGATTTGCTATACCTTATACTTAACAGTAGGACGGTTTAAGAAATGATAGGGAGATACCAGTGAACAAAGGGCTGCTTCATGCATGTTGTAAAAGAGACAACACTAACACTAACCCAACATTACTAACGGGAAGGCAATTGAATTATGTAAGAATGTTGTGTATAAGAAAATATTCATATTCCTTTTTTTTTTTTTTTTTTTTTTTTTTTTTTTTTTTTTTAACAAACTTAGCTTCAGTTTTCTTTGAAAATTACAGATGGAAGAGAGAGGTACCAGGACCATTGAGGAGAAGTTTAACCAGAAACCAAACCAGAAGTGAAAATGGCTGACCGAGCAACCTGAAAAACTACAGCCATAAGGTTCCTGAAGTGGATGGAAGATCACCAAAGCACACCCACAGAGCTACGAACAACTAAAGTAAGTTGAATGTGTTGCACCAAGGTGCTATGAACAAACAGGGATTCAACATCAGCCTGTCTGTCCATGGGAGTGGATCTCTCCTTCACTGTGGTTCTCCTCAAGGTTTCTCTTTTTTTCCCCAAACGAAGGTTTTTTGTTGGAGTTTTTCGTTGCTGAGAAGGAGGGTCCAGTTTTTAGATGTACACAATCATGGAATCTTGTATTAAAAGTATCAATGTTCAACAAGCAAGTGAGATATTCAGGCAATCTATCATTGTAGTCCCTTATAAATACATTTATACGGTATTGTTCTTTTCTGATAGATAGCGATGGCCAACCTACTTTTTCATAGAGCGCACAGAGATGGGTTTTGAATTCATCACCTGTTATGAAACAAATATTATATTATATGATATTATATCTTCATTATCTACAGAAACAAATTTTGCTTGAACAATTTATTTTCTGTAAATCAATGGAATATATGATTTGTTTTTTAAATAATAAAATTATAAATTAGATGTAACAGAATTCCAAGATATTTTAAAGAATACTTTTTGTCATACCAAAACCCAAGGACTTCAGATTGTATGTGTTGGAGTTTGTGCTATATACAATGGGTCTGAGGGGTACGCCCTGTTTTGGGATTTTTGGGAGACCATAGATGCAATGAATGGAGTCACCGGGAGCTTGGAAAAGCAGAAAATCCTCCTTTTGTCCAGTTAATAGATTTGAATTTATATTAGAACTATATTTATAGGTGGTGACTCTTACAATCAATGTACCATTTAGTGTATAAATATTTGTAGCCTGCAAATCACTTAAATGTTTTTTGTTTTTTTTTTGTTTGTTTGTTTGTTTGTTTTTGAAAAATCATATACTTTGTTTTATTTGCATTCAATGATAATTTAAGATTTTTGAGGGAATTTTGGATTTTATTCAATCTTTTTTTCTCGCTGTCTGACATCAAATCAGAATAAACTTTTCCTGTTTTTACGTCAATTATGATTATGATAATTTATTTCTATTTGCTAAATGCCAGAATAATGAGAAAAGGTTTTTTTTTTTTTTTAGACAAGTTGTCATTACTTTCTTCAAAGTCAGAAGTTTACATACAGTAAGATTACTATACCTTTAAAGAAAACCCAACTCTAAAACCCAGATGATGATGTTATGTGTTTGGAAGCTTCTAATAGGGTTATTGACAACATTTAAGTAAGAGACACGCCTGTGGATATATGTGAAGACACACCTGACACACACAGCTTCTCTGTGCTATCATGGGAAAGTCAAAAGAAAGTCTGGTTCCTTGGGTGCAATTTCCAGATGCCTGAAAGTGCCGTGTTCATCTGTTCAAACAATTATATGCAAGTATACTGCCTGGCCAAAAAAAAAAAGTCACTACCTGGTCTTTTTAAAGGTACAAGCATGCTCCAGTTGTTCAGGTCTAGGTTCAGCAGTATGTGCTCAAAGAATGAGGTTAGCTGACTACCTGAATATACTGAATGACCAGGTTATTCCATCAATGGATTTTTCTTCCCTGTTTGCATGGGCATATTCCAACATGACAATGCTAGGATTCATCTGGCTCAAATTGTGAGGTTCAGGGAGGATGAGACATGGTTTTCGATGCCCAGATCTTAACCCCACTGAGAATCTTTGGGATGTGCTGGGGAAGGCTTTGCGCAGCGGTCAGACTCTACCATCATCAATGCAACATCTTGGTGAAAAATGTATGCAACACTGGATGGAAATAAATTTTATGACATTGCAAAAGTTTATCGAAACAATGCCACAGTGAATGCATGCTGTAATCAACAGTATAGGCGGTCCAACGAAATATTAGTGTAACTTTTTTTTTTTTTTTTTTTTTTGCCAGGCAGTGTATAAACACCATGGGAATGTCCAGTCATCATACCGCTCTGGAAGGAGATGAGTTCTGTGTCCCAGAGATGAACGTGCTTTGGTCCAAAATGTGCATATCAATCCAAGAACAAAAGCAGAGGACCTTGTGAAGATTCTGGCTGAAGCTGAAGAGGGTGTCATTATTCCCAGTGAAATGAGTATTGTACCAACATGGGCTGAAAGGCCACTTTGCCAGAAAGGGCAGAGGCCAAAAGAAACATAAAAAAAGTCAGATTACAGTTTGCAAATGCACACAGGGACATAGACCTTCATTTTTGGAGACATGTCCCATGGTCTGACGAAACCAAAATTTAACTATTTGGCCATAATGAGCATCATTACATTTGAAGGAAAAACAGGGAAGCTTGCAAGCCTGAGAACACCATTCCATCTGTGAAATAGGGGAGTGGCAGCATCACATTGTGGGGTTCTTTTGCTGTAGGAGGGACTGGTGCACTTCACAAAATAGATGGCATCATGATATCACCCAGGAAGTTAAAGCTTGGGCGCAAATGGGTTTTCCAAATGGACAGTCACCCAAAGCATACTGCCAAACTGGTTAAAAGTGGCTTAAGGATAAAAAAGTCAATGTTTTGGAGGTGCCATAACAAAGCCCTGATCTTACACCTATTGAAAATATATGGACAAACCGGAGCCAAGACAAACTTGGCTCAGTTAGAACCGTCCTTTCAGGAGGAATGGGTCAAAATGCCTGTGGAAGGATATCCAAGACATTTAATCAAAGTCATAGATTTTAAAGGCAATGGTACCAAATACTAATGAAATGTATGTTAACTTCTAACTTTGTAGAAAGTAAGAAAAAAAGTAAAAAAAAAAAAAAATTCCTCTCTCATTTTCCTAACATTTAGCAAATAGAAATTATTTTGGTAATCTGAATTGATCTAAAACAGGAAAAGTTTAGTCTAATTTCATGTCAGACAGAGAGGGAAAATGTATCTATCTTTTTATATTGTGTATGTAAACGGCTTGTTTAAACTGTATATGGATCTGTTTGACTTGCCGAGATTTTAATGTGATCTAATTTGGATTTGATACTATGTACATTCATATGTTTAATTCCCTGTCCCTTCCTTGCCTTAAGGTTTTGTGTATCAAATAGTCCTGACTCTTTAGGGATACTAGGCTTATTTGTTGACCAGGATTGATTTGACACCCGAGGTTTCAGTTTCTTAGTAATATTGAACCAAGTTACACAACCTCCCATAATTTCTTTCATGTCTACGAGATATTCTATATGAAATCTGCACATTAATTTGTTTTAATCTAAGTCGGTGGGCGCTAGTTTTGTCAAAAAGTCACATGAGACACTATGCGGAAGGAGTCATTCATTATTAGGTACAGACTTCACCGTAAGTTTGATATTGTCACTCAGCTGTTTTTTCTCAGTTCTATTAAAATTAATGCCATTGTGGGCAAGTAGAGTATTCCTCTAACAGAATAACTTTTCGATTCTCTGATGGGGGGCCGGGGTCAGTTTATAACAGAAAAAGTGTGACGATTGCAGGAGTGCCTAAACGTAAAAATGTGTCACGATCTCCGCCTGTTTTCCTCCTGCTTCACTCTCCCCCTCCCTTACCTGCTACTCCTGGAGCTGGGCGGAGCTTCCAGCCTTCTCCACGTGCACCTGCACCTCATCTCCTGATCACCCACACCTGCCGTGGAGGATAAAGAGGGCTGGAGGCTTCCATTCGATGCGAGAACGTCCACGTGTAAACGTGAATCTGCCTGTTACCCGTTTTGTGCTCGCTACTTTGTATTTTGTACTTACCTGTTTCTGCTTTGCCTCAGACCCCGTCTTGGATCCGCCCTGGAACTCTGCACCTGCACTCCTGCACTCTCGCACCGGTTTGGCTACTCGCATATTGACTCCTGTACTTGTGTGTCCCACTCTGGATTGGAAAGCACACCCCCGCACCCGAGCACCGTCTGTATTATTGAACTATACTTACCTTTGCCACCTGATTGTAAATAAACACTGTAAATACTTCTGGAGTGCTGCATTCTTGGTCCCTCTGTCTGGCCCGTTACGACAAAATGTATTGTTTTCCAGAAAGCCACACATAATCAAATAACCCTTTCTGGATTCTTCACAGAACAAAAGTCAGGAAATAAAAACACTATTGATGAAACAAATAATAACCAAATTACCCTCCCCGGGTTCTAATCATCAATCAATAATCGTTTGTCCACTTCAGGTTAACTGCCCTGCATTCTGAATCAATTTTTCCTCTTACCTAACCTTTTCGCCATGATTCCGTTCTCTTTGAGAGGGGCAGGTTTAGGATTTTTTTTCTAGGGGTTGCCAGATAGGGGCACAGACCGCAGAAGGGTGAAACAGAATGTCACGTTATATGCGTTTATGACATAGTTACAAACACTAATAGTTAATATGAAAATTGTTCATAACTAAGGAACATTTTATTGCAAAAGTCCAACTTTATTATCAAATACAAATACACATATTTGAAAAAAATCAAAATGCTCTATGGTATTGTTCAGGGGACCGGACCAAATGTGGAGGCAGGTATCCGGCCCACGGGCCGTAGTTTGGGGACCACTGGTGTAGTACATAGGAAGCCTCATTAGCTACAGTCCCAAGATAAAGTACTGTATATCTCATCACACTGCATCATCACAATCAAAACTAGCATCCACAGACAAAGATTCTTATTCTTCTCATTTTCATATGGTCTTAAACAGGCTGGAAAAAACAACTGCAGCAGGCACACAGCTCTGGAGTTACAGCTGCACAGCTTGCTTGAGGATCCTGCTGATGAGTGCTTGTGTATAAATATTATCTGGTTAGAGGAGCAAGGGTCATATTTTAAAAGTAGAGTTAAGACCAGTGAGCAGTAGCCTAATGTACACGGAGCTAATTCTGGACTGGAATGTGTCAGCAAAAATTACTAGGCTACTTGTGCTACTACTTGTATTACTACTACTAGTACAACTACTAGCTTCTAGTACCACTCACTACAAACAATATTATTGGTATGGTAATGAATACACTTACCACTACGCTACTATTACTACTCTTACTACTATTACTACTGCTACTAAGGGAAAGAAGTTGGAACAAATTAAATTACTCAACCTGGTGATGTGTTTAATGCATGAAGGTATGCAGTATGTGATCTTACTGGTTAAAAAAAAACAAAACACAATCACAAGTGAAGCTGGGATGCCAGCATCTTAACCTTTGACACAATTTTTTTTTTTTTTTTTTTTCTCCCATTCACAGTATATGGACAGGCCTCATGTCAAAGCTCAGAACCTCCAGAATTCAGAGAGTTGCAGAGGCTGTACTAGCACTGATTACCAACTGGCTGCAGGTGCTGGGGTTCAGGTAGTGACCGTTCAGATCAGAAAGAGGCCTTTTAGGTTTAAACCAACTAGACTTCAGGAAAGCAAATTATACCATAAACAACATGGCCATCATGTTCAATATTTTTGGAAATTAAGCTTACATTCAGCAACTTCATTTAACCAAAACCAGGACCAAACCAAATCCACATCATAGGTAAGCTGGACTCAAACCAGTACCAGTAAAGTGTACAAGCTACAAGGACCATCTCAGCAAGTTGAGACAAGATGATTTCCAAATCTTCACTTCTTTTCCTGCTTTCTGAACTACACACAACCATCTTTGGGAATGTTCCTTATTTACTTCCTCATGTTTCTTCCTGTCCACTTTTCACTGTCTGATCACAAGCACAAAAAGGTGTTCTACTAGGCTTAGGTCACGTGAACGTGAGGGCCAGTCAATGGTATCAATACCTTCATCTTACAGGAACTGCCTGCATACTCTGGCCACATGAGATTGGGCATTGTCACGCTACAGGAGGTCGGGCTCTCAAGCCACCCTCGTGGAGTCGTTCTGATGGTTTGGTCAGAAACATTCACACCAGTGGCCCGCTGGAGGTCATTTGGTAGGGCTCTGGCAGTGCTCATCTTGTTCCTCCTTGCACAAAGGAGCAGATACCAATCCTGCTGAGGGTTTGAAGACCTTTTACGACCCTGCCCAGCTCTCCTGGAGTAACTACCTGTCTCTTGGAATCTAGTCCATGCTCTTGAGATTGTGCTGGGAGACACAGCAAACCTTCTTGCAACGGCACATATTGATGTGCCATCCTGGAGGAGTTGGACTACTTGTGCAACCTCTGCAGCATCCCGGTACCGCACCATGCTATCAATAATGTTGATCCAAGCCAAAGGAAAAAGTCAGTCAGTAAAAAAAATCTGCCGGAAGAGATGAGGAGGGAAAAATACCAGTGTCATCAACCTGGAAAACCATTCTTGTTTTGGGGACTGTTTTATTGTTGAACCTCTAGTGCACCTGCTGTTTATTTCATAAACAACAAAGCAGCTGAAACTGATTAACAACCCCCTATGCTTCTTAACTGACCATATCAATATCCCAGAAGTTTGATTGATAGGTTGCTATACTCTGATTATGGAGTGTTCCTCTAATTTTTTTGAGCAGTGTATATATAGATATAGATATAGATAGACGGAAAGACAGACAGGTAGACAGATAGATAGATAGATAGATAGATAGATAGATAGATAGATAGATAGATAGATAGATAGATAGATAGATAGATGTGAAAAGTGCAATTAGTTTAAGCACTTTTCACAACTTACTAGAGCAGAGTTTTTGAAGTCATGGTAAAGCTGTGACCAGCTAGCATGCTCACGCTCACTGTCTGGTATTCAGAGGATAAAACACTTCATAATTAAATGAATCAAAGTGGATTTACATTATGTTGACCCCAATAGCTGCTTATACAGTATATCTCTCCCAGGGCAAGACACATTTGGCTCAAATACATTGAAAACAAGGTCTCCTCGTATGTGTTTGATAGTCAGTATAGATCACAAATAGATTACAATTATCAAAAGTACAGCTACAATTGCCATTAATATTTGACTAGTTATGATTAGTTGATTAATGTTTTTAGCCCCTATTCAACAGTAAACCTGATTTTGTTTCTGTTTTTGTCATGAATTCAACACAAGGGGAAAGTACAGAAATAGAAGTTCTCAGATTGCATGAGTTGTTGACAGGCTAATTTACAGATGCCACAATGACACTCTTTAAATGGTCCGACATTTTTAACAAGATGCATTTTTCACACAGAAACAAGCTCCTTTACTTTGAGTATTCTGTTGTTTATAGCTGCGGGTGTTGTGGGAATGAATCTGTTAGAATATCTAGTTTACAACCTGACATTACACCATTTTTCATGCTAGGATTTCACCAACTTTGGAGTACAGTGCTGTGAAAGTAACCAATTTAGCACTAGCACAAAATATCCCGCTATAAGGAACACTTTGTGATGACATAAGAGAGTTATTAAAGGCCATGTAGCTGACATTTTCCAATGTATTTGAGCAAAATGCCGTTTGCCCCAGTACAGATAAGCAAGTCAATCCGCCTCATGCTGTCTGCATCACATTTTTAGGTGTTTTATTGTCTCATAATCAGGAAGTGCAGTTTTAGCAAGTAGTTGTTTACAACAAAACTCTGCTCTGGTCTTTTAGAGTTGTGAAAAGCGTTTATAAACTTGTTAAGATACTTTGAATGCATTGTGTAAGTGAGGAATAACTTTGAACCATAGCAAACCTTTTAAAATGAGCTTGGTCTGGCAGTAGAAATCGCTTACAGCACCTTTAGGAAACGAGAAACGCAGAACTATACTATAGGGACAAAAAAAAAAAACAACAAAAAAAAGTCAAGCAATGTTGTACAACATACAACGATGAGGAGCTAATGAGAAAATGTGCTAATGCGTCAGAGAAAGAAATCAAAGCAGATGCACAACATAAGAAGGATATTACAGCACTACTGAAAAGCAGTGGTGGGCCGTAAGGGCCTGCAAGGCCTTCTCTGCTGGCCTAAAAAAATATCTGAATCACAGACTGATGTTAATTATATTTTGTCCGTGAATACTTATTAAATCATTCGAAATTGTCTGTCAGCTTCCTTTCATTGCTTTTCCCCTGGTTGCGCTGCTTCCAGATGTGTGTTTTCATATTTAAGCATTTAACCAATCACATTTCAGCCATTATTTGTTGCCAGGGTCAGAAATCTACCTGGAGGCCTTCATAATCAGTTCTGCGGGCCCTGTAGCACAAAATAAGTGTCGGTAAAACTGTTACTTTAACCAATCAGATTTAGAATTGGCGACACCGAGGCCTTCTAGCAGGCGTACGGATACGTCAGCGTTTTCACACCCTATGATTGGATAGTGAGAGAGTGTACTAGCCAGAGCGAGCAAACTGCAGCCGTGTCTCAATTCGTATTTAAGTCGGGGGGATACTTCGACCTGCACCTCGAACAGCACATTGAACCGTGCATGTGGCGAATTGGGACACGGCATCTGCATCACGTCTGGATGATTTTGTGTTTTATTTTTTGCTTCACACATTTAATGGCATTTTTGAGCATTCAGGCGTGCTCTTTTCAATACTACAGGACAAAAACTGGATGTACAATTTTGCTGAACGAGAGAGGAGCTGATACGAGGAAATCTACGAGGTCACTGAACGCAGCGCGGGCTCTGAGCGCACGAAGAGGTCAACCGCAAGATCCTCGCGGACATACAGGGCAGGCTCGACTTTCAGCATTAGCTTCGATGGCGATAGAAAAGCACTTCTTGATGGAACTGAAACGCACGGATAATCTGTACGACTGAGTAAATGAAATCTTCTTGAGGAAAGAAAGGAGGAGGGATTTTGTGTACAAATAAAACAGATTTTTGGTGAGTAAAATGTGGCTATATTCCTAAATAATATTGCAATTTTATGAGGTTATTATTGATGCTTTTTGTGTGTCTGTCATAAGTGGGGTGTGAGGCGGACCAAAAGTGCGTGACTCGGGGCAAGTTTAAGGGTGTTTATTGACAGAACAAGACAACACAGGTGACGGGAGAACATACGAGGAGCTGGGTGCTGGGGTGCATGTCAGGGTCCAGAGGTGCAGGGAAGACATGAGACAGGAAACACAGCCAGTACCGGGAGACAGGGTCGGAGAACACAGGCAGGACACGGGCAGGACACGGACAGGACACGAGCAGGTAGCACAGCGGAGACACGAGGAGCAACAGTGATGTGAGCAGCACGCAGACACACGGTGAGAATCAGCAGACGAACTGGCAGAGAGAGCTGGGTCCGCTCACGGCGAGGTACAGGGCAGGGATCAAGGCGAAGATCAGGAGAAGATCAGGACAAAGATCAGGACAAAGATCAGGACGAAGATCAGGACGGCACGATGAGGTCCCTGGGCGGAGTTCGGTGTCCAGCGGAGCTACATCGGCCCGGATAAAAACAAAGGACATGTGGAGGTCCCTGGACGGAAGATCATGTCCAGCGGAGCTGCCATGGTCCAGGGCCGGAGCGGACAGGTCAGGACGGAACCAGGCGGGGAGCAGAAAACAGGCAGGCAGGCAGGTACACAGGGCAGGCAGGCGGGTACACAGGGCAGGCAGGCGGGTACACAGGGCAGGCAGGCGGGAGAGTGAGTCCGTGTTCTGTCGGCCCCGAGTCTGCTTGGTCCAAAGTGTGGCCAGGTCATTCTGTCATAATGAGGGGTGTGAGGCGGACCAAAGATGCGGGACTCGGGGCAAGTTTAAGGGTGTTTATTGACAGAACAAGACAACACAGGTGATGGGAGAACATACGAGGAGCTGGGTGCTGGGGTGCAGGTCAGGGTCCAGAGGTGCAGGGAAGACACGAGACGTGAAACACAGCCGGTACCGGGAGACAGGGTCGGAGAACACAGGCAGGACACAGGCAGGACACGGGCAGGACACCGGGCAGGACACGGACAGGAAGCACAGCAGAGACACGAGGACAAGCAGTGATGTGAACAGCACGCAGACACACGGTGAAGATCAGCAGACGACCTGGCCGAGAGAGCTGGGTCCTGGCTCCTTTTAACCTCCTGCAGCTGTGTTAATTGCCCTGATGGGCTGCAGGTGCGTGTGGGAGGAGTCAGGGCTCCACCCAGCTCTGGAGTCAGGCAGGTGAGGGAGGGGGAGAGGAGACACAGGAGGCAGGAGCAGGCAGAGATCATGACAGTGTCGCAGTTGTAGCTGCAGCAAAAGTTTTATAGCCATAAAATTGTTATTGTTTTAAATTGTTAAAGTTATTGGGGGTTGGATTGATTCAGACGGAGCACTACTGAAGGCCTAGGTGTGAAATGCACGGCCCGCCACTGCTGAAAAGTTAGGACATTGAGAGTGATATCTGGTGAGTTTTCTAGGTCAAATCAAAGGCATTGTTAATATTATATACCGGGTAATGCCTCAGATGTCTACTGTATGTAATCCCTCTGTTGTCCTTGTATGATCCATAGTAAAAGAAAAAATTATTCTGTTAACTGGAAAAAAAAGTTGTTAGAGTGAAGACTGCTCATCCAAGTTGCTTCTTTGTTTCTGGTCAGACTGCTGGTGGACACTGCCTGAAGGGAATCTGAAGATGAAGGTTGGAGCTACCTACGTACCTGCTTTCACATCTATTGGCAAACTGGTTAGCACTATTGTTACAATAAGGCGTGTTAGTTTCACTGTAGTAATGCCATGATGCCTGTGTTTCCCGCCTCTGGTGTCGCTCCTTCCCCTCCCTCACCTGTCTGTGTCTGGAGCTGGGCAGAGTTCCTTGCTCCTCCCTCTCACACCGGGAAACCATCAGCGCAATCATCACCACCTGCGGTGGATAAGATGAGCCAGGACCAGACACTCGGTGTCAAATTGTCCACGTGTTCATGGCATGTTAGCTTTTGCTAGACCTTTTGCTAAATATTTTTTGTCTGTTGCTATCCTGCTCATTGGACCTTTTTGCTACTCTTCAGATACTGCTCTCTGGACCAGCCCTGCACCCTCGCCTCTACACCAATACACCAAAGCTATTCTCTCAACATGGTCTGTCATTGTGCATAATGCTCTAGACGCGCTCTTTGGACGCGCATCCAAGACACGCATCCAAGGCGTCTGCCTTCAAATGCACACGCGTCTGCCCTCAAATGCACCTGCATCCAAATAGATGCGTCCAGCGTGTTTTTGACATCCCGGTGTGAACACAGCATTAGACCAGTCACACTGGCCCTTACACCCTGCCCCTCTCACTCTTTTCTTTAGCCCTCCATCAGGCACTGCCCAGTTTAGCAGCTGTATTTGAAATGTGGTTTTGGGTGGAGTTTAGATGTTTAGTTCCATTTTATGTTTTGCTAGGTCAAATAAAAGACATTCTCAATATTCTACATAATTGTCATAATGAGGGGTGTGAGGCGGACCAAAAGTGCGGGACTCGGGGCAAGTTTAAGGGTGTTTATTGACAGAACAACACAACAGGTGACGGGAGAACATACGAGGAGCTGGGTGCAGGGGTGCAGGTCAGGGTCCAGAGATGCAGGGAACACACAAGACGGGAGCACAGCTGGTACCGGGAGACAGGGTCGGAGAAACCAGGCAGGACACGGACAGGAGGCACAGCAGAGACACGAGGACAGAGATGTGAGCAGCACGCAGACACGGTGACAATCAGCAGACGACCTGGCAAGGAGAGCTGGGTCCTGCCTCCTTTTAAGCTCCTGCAGCTGTGTCGATTGCCCTGATGGGCTGCAGGTGTGTGCAGGAGGAGCCAGGGCTCCACCCAGCTCTGGAGTCAAGCAGGTGAGGGAGGGGGAGAGGAGACACAGGAGGCAAAACAGGAGCAGGGAAGCGTGGATCATGACAATAATGGGCAATACTGGGTTACAGCTAATCAAATTTTTTATTTAACATAATTGTCATGTCCTATAGAGTGGATTGCAGTGACTCATGACTCCATCTAGTGGCCCATTACACAATTTCACTAAGAAAGAAATGTATAAAGCAGTGGTTCTTAACCTTGTTGGAGGTACCGAACCCCACCAGTTTCATATGCACATTCACCGAATCCTTCTTTAATTTAAAAATAACATATGATTTTTTTTTTTCAAATTCAAGACATAGGTATGTTTCACTGGTGCAAAAAATTAACCGTTCATTTCACTGTTTTCAAAGAACAAAACCACGACAATGTATGAACTCACAACAAACTACATACATACCTTTCACAAAGACATGACCTTTTCTATTACTACCACACTGAAATTATTTATTTATATAATTTAACCGTATGTATTCTATAATGAACTTATTGTATTTATGCTATTTATTATTTTTAACATTTTAACACACACCCATCATCTGATTTCCATCAGGCTATAATAATAATGAATATTTTCTGCAAATCAGTGTGACTTCTGCTGTTGCCTTTGAGAGACCAGTTCAATAATGTGGCTTCACCTGCCACTCTGTCATTTTCACAGCAAATTCTGTTCCATGTCTTGTGATGGAAATTTAAGTATATTCATACTGTGTCTTTAAATGCATTTGATCTGTGTCTGTCTGCCAGACCCAGTCGAGACATTAACATGTGTGAAGCTCTGTCTCCATCCCACATGAAGCTCGTTGTTGTTCTACCTGTCTAGGTGTAAAAGTTCATTATTATATGGGTGTGAAACAAAAGTCACTCTGCTTTGAAATGTATGTAGCTTTGTCATTCTGGTATAAAATAGAGCTCAGATGCTCAGGGGACTTGCTCGGGGGACTGGGTGTGCAGACTCGGTGTGCAGACTGGGGCAGACGGCGAAAGGCTGCCAGTCTGTGACCAGGGCAGGCCTGGGCCCTATCCTGTCTGTGTCTGCTGTAACAAAGAATAAACCTCTTTTCTGTATTTCAAATACTCACTGAGCTTCGCAAATGGATTACTTTTCATTGAGAATTGTAATTTTTTCCACAACAGTCTCATGTCGTGTCTCAATTCACCAAAGTGCCTTTAAATGTGCCGTTTGCACGGCACATTTAAGTTGGGCAGGTACTTCAGCCCACACTTCGAACAGTACATCGAACAGTGCATTTGGCGAATTGAGACACAGCGTCAATTCGACAAATGCACCCGCCCGACTTAAGTGATCCGTTCAAACGCCGCATTTAAGTCGGGCATCTGGAGACACTCGCAGTCCACGAGTCTATTGGCAGTGACAGCATCTGACGCTATAGAGTTAAGAAAGAAATGACACGAAATACCATCATGACAGTCACAAGTTGACTACTGAGTGCACCAAATTCTCTGCAGCACAGATTGGCCCAGCCGTGTAGCGTGATCACCTGCAGCCACTGATGGCCAAGCGGGGCGTCTCATCACGAATCATATGAGTCGGGTGTGTGTCGTGAACACGAACCCCTAAGACTGATTCACCGAACCGTTTAGTCCTGGTCTAGTCCAGGTATACTTTCAGTTTTGATGTGGGGTATGTACGAGCTTTGCCACACACTTAAACTGTCCTTGTTGAAAAAAATAAATAAATAAAAGACAAATATTGTCTCACTCAAAATATGTTTGACTAAAAGTTGTTAATTCCAAATAAATATATTTTCACTATTTGGTGCAAATGAGAAGCATTTTCCACGCTTAATTCCTTCCATCTTCCACTCCGAGTACGATGACCTAGTTAAATCAATGCTGCTATGCTAACCACATTCAGCGCCACAGTTTAGAGCTTCTTCTTACATAGCATCATCGCTAGCTCTACAACCACGGTCACAACCAGGAAGTACAATGTGTTAAAGAAGGAAGAAGGACACAGCCAGTTACTGTCATGTCAGTACCACTGCTCTTCAGAATCATAACAGAACACGCTTGAAATTCCTGACATGGCACTGCGCCGCTTTGATATGTTAATGTGCACCTTCTTTGCACCGCCAGCCTCTGTGAATGAGAGAGAGAGTTTTTTGTTTTTTTTCTATTGTCTTGTCTCCTCGCCAATTGAGCCTGTCATAGTCCAAAGAGAATAGTGATAATACAGAACAGCTACTAATCAAGGCATCAAATTCTCAAAGGTATTATATTTTGTTGGTGAGAAAGAAATAAATGGAGCCAGCACCTATTTTTTTTTTTTTATGTGGCTGAGCTTTGAAATTTATGTCACCCCAGGATAGATATATTGTATAAGGAGCTCTGAAAGTCAAAATAAATTTGCTATGTTCTAATTAATAAGTGTTTTTATTGTCTGAGAATCAGGAAGTGCACTGCTAAGTATTCTTAGCATTGTAGTGACAGCAGAACTCTCCTCTGGTCGCTGAAAGAATAGCACTCACTGAGAATTCATGACGGTGAATGATAAGCGAGGAATAACTGCTTACCACTGCAAACTGTTTAAAATAATCTAGTATTTGTTTATTTATTTATTTTTATTATTATTATTTTGTTTATATTTGTAAGCCAGTAAAAATCAGGGGCAGCACCTAAAATATAATAAAAAAGGTCTTACAATATCATATTTTTTGTCCAAACTAAATGGAGCTCATGAATGATTTACGCAGATAAAACAAGAGAAAATCTATAATATGAAGGCTGATACCCACATGGGTTTGGGTCTCTTGCTGAGTGGAGAGACATGCAGGGTTTTGCAGCCAGATGGTTATTTTGGGCAGTGGAAAAGTGGGATCATAGTCATATTTCACATCATCTTTGAGTTTGTTTTACTGCAATGGACATATGGGTGCAGAAAAGCCCCCGTAAAAAAAATATACAAAAACAGGGTTCTTGTGCAGTGATGTTAAGACATTTGGAACTTGTTATTTCTTATTGATTTATGTATTTAAATTATTTGGTTAGATTATATTGGATTTATTTTAGATTATGGTTGGGTTAAAAACAAGAAAAACTGAGCTAGTTCATTTTAAACAGTCTGCTGTGGTCTAAAGTTAAATTCCTCACTTACCTGTTGATTCTGAGCATCGTAATTACTCACCATGATGACTTTATGAGCACTTTTCCCAACTTTCAGAGACCAGAGTGGAGTTTTGTTGTCACAGTTAACAACTAGCATGCTAATGCAAATTTCCGGATTATCAGACAATAAAACGTTTTAGAATTACATGCAGACAGTAAGTGGTGGAAATATTTTTACCTCATCTGTACTGAGGGCTTATTGATGACTTGATTTTATAAACATAAGTCAAGTCAAGTCTTAAGCTTGTCACCTGGTACTCTGGTACCTGGTATTTTATTTATTAAATGGAAGAAAAAACTGTACTGGAAACATGACCAAGACATTATAATTATGATAGAAAGTGCAAACCAGTTAAGTTTTTTGATTTCTCTTCTCCCCATCAACAGATGCAGATACTTAACTAATCAAAATGTGCAAACTTGTCAGGTTTCATAATGTGTTATTGAAATAAACTAATAATAAAAAGATATATTACCACATTTTTGCAATGTAGAATATTATGTTTACGGAACCCATATTGATCTAGAACACAGCTCATGAACCCCATATGGAGGATATCGGTCTTCCTAAGCCCCAGTCAGGTTGTCTACACTATATTAGGGCATTATATAAGACATTATAAGTGGTTCTCAAACTGTGGCCTCAGTACCAGTATGCAAACCTCTTAAAGATGCACTGTGTAACTTTTCTGGTAGAGATTATAACACCCGTTTCCCTCTGAAATGTCATTGCTTTGCCAGAGATATTCCACAGTTTGGCATTAAATATATCAATCTGGCATTCATTCCATGCCTTTTTGATTTGTATTACTCTAAAACACAAGTGCATTCTTGCCTTGGTACAGATCTGACCTGTAACTTGGACTGGTGGTGTCACCTTTCCTTCATGAATAAAGATAAGTTTATATTTTGGAACATTTCATAAATAACATCCCTATGTAGACAAGTGGCATTATTAATGGCATTATCTCTAAAATTTTGTCAGTTTTATCCACATTTTTGTCCTGCTTTTAAATACTTATTAAGGACTTCACTATCAACAGTATATGCTTCCTTTTTAGATGTAGTTTAGCCCTAGTTTAGACCCATACTAGTCTGGTTTTAGACCTGGTTTAGATCTGGTGGTACTCGGAAGACTAGACGATTTTGTATGAGGTATTTACTGTGACAAAGTTTAATTAAATTAGACCTCACCTGAAGTTGTATTTGGAGTTATTCGTGCATGTTTGAGCAATCGTTAATCGCTTATTTTCAAGACTCTATATTGACGATGAATTCCCATTTTCACCACCAGTGGCATAAGCCCACTGCTTACTTTGTTCTCCAATTTATTTTCGTTACAAAATCACTTTGATTCAAATGGAAAAAAAAATAATAAATAAATAAAAAATTAAAAACGTCACTGCTCGCTAGAGTGATCTGTCAAGTTGTATTCATTGTTATGGCTAATCTTATTTACATATACTCTGT
Organism: Periophthalmus modestus; assembly: GCA_019594935.1. Classification (NCBI taxonomy): domain Eukaryota; kingdom Metazoa; phylum Chordata; class Actinopteri; order Gobiiformes; family Gobiidae; genus Periophthalmus; species Periophthalmus modestus. The sequence continues at coordinate 20,775,508 of JAIEZT010000021.1, read as the reverse complement.
AGGTTGCACTTGGCATTCAGACAGAGGCTCCCCAAACACATGGTTTCACTAATAACCATCTACTTGAACAAATTACCAAAATATTTACAACAGCAGCAGCTCCAAACATCATTAAAAGCCATCATTAACATTAGCAGCCCCATTTGCAACTGTGTAGATAAATGCAGGTAAATATTAAACATGGCAACACAGAAACCCATTGCAGTTTGATTTGGCACAATGTGGACTTGCTCTAAATCCTTTTAAATACACTATTATATATTTACAGTGATATTTATGAATCATTAACACCCCCTTGCACACTACATCCAAGAGAGAGAATCAAAGCCCAGCCAAATGTGCCTCAAATAATCTTAATTTTAATGTGACTGAGGATTTTTGCAGTTTTATTCATCCCAAAACGTGAACACAATCTCCAATAGAATGAAGGCAGTGTGAAACCATAT
>JAIEZT010000021.1:20752562-20772562 GCA_019594935.1 Periophthalmus modestus | reverse complement strand
GTGTTGTAATAACACTCTGGAGGGGGAGTGAGTGAAGGGAGGGGAGTCTCGAAATGAAAGTGAAACATATTAAACTTTTTAATATGTTGTTTTGTACAAATACAGCATTTTAAAACACAGTAATATAAATATATTATGTGTTAGCAATTAACACCCCACAAAAGTATAATACCTCCTCTTTAAATGTGCCACACCTTAAGTATAAACCTAAATGGTATTAAGCTCTGTGAGGAGACAAGTGCGCTGTAAAACTGCTCTCAAACACCTTTCTGTGATCACTGCCCCTTTGCTCTACTGCAAAGTGGAGAGAGAAACTGCCACTCTTAATAGTTTGGGGTTAGCCGTAGGACGAGCCCCCGGACACTACTTTAATCTATTACAGCTGCATCCCAGTGGGCCGTTTCATCGACTGTTCTCAGCTACCCCGGCCACTCTCCCTCCCCAGCTTTCACTACCCCTGGCTGGGCTCACATATTTAGACTCACCCCCCTACCACTTTGTCGACAGCCGACACCTGGATGCCCTGCTGTTTTGGAGCTATTGTTTTGTCTATGCTTCTTGATCCTGCTCCATTTGCACTGCAAGCCTAAAATAACTCATTTCACCTCGCACTGCAACATTCAGCCCTGCAATCAATAGATTAGCCTCTGGGAGCAAAAGGCAGAGGCGCCCAGGCAATGTTCGATGAGCACAGGATTGTAAATGCTTTAGAGTGTAATTACTGTTTGTTGGTGCAATCATTACAACTGCACTTTGAAAGACAGTGGGCTGTTTTGGCATTTCAGAACACAAACATCAAAATATCAAAGCATTGGATGTATAAGGCACTTTTAAAGACATAAAGGTACTTTACATTAACAGTGTTCTTCATGGTCCATTCATTATTATATAGTGGTGTGTGAAGTGTCTTGCCCAAGGGCACAACAACTGCCACTATACTACTTGACCGTCTTTAAAGGAATTACATGGAGTCTGTGCTCACTGGCACCACAGACCACATATAATGTGAGGCTCATTCTGCCTTCTGATTGGATATATGGTTCTTTCTTGTGTGTCGGAGGGAGTAGCGGAGTCGTTAGCCCAACTGAAGACCATACATACAGTTTACCATATAGTAAACCTGGAGCAGTTGGGATTAATAAGTTAGGCCACTGTCAGTAGTCTAACCTAACTCTCTAATTTGCCTCTTTGAGAAATGAGCTCATGTACAAAGTTAGCTTTTTACACAGCACGTTTGCAGGATTATCCCCCCCCAGAACTAAATTTAAAATGGATCGTCCCAGTTTGGTTTACAATATTTGTTTTTCCTTAGTAATAGTAATAAAGTAATAAAGTCCAGAACTAGCAAAAAGCATAACTTGACTTACTTATTTTGTTGGGCCTTAAATTTTAGCAAAGTTTTATGTAAAAGGATAAAGTTAACCTACCAATGCTGAAATATTAGCACCATTGTCACTGTGATGAACAAATATTTTGAATGAAAAAAAACAAAAGAAAAAAAAAACATACATACATAACATACAAACACAAGTGCATATACCAAATTGTCAAATCAATGCATCCAAGCGTCCTATGTAGCTTTTATGTACTTGCTTGCTTGTTTTATTTCAGGGACAGTGTATTAATCAACATGTCATTGTAAATATGTCAGAGTTATCCCTAGGACTATTTTTCATCTGTAACAGGTCTAGACACATGTTGAGTGTCAAAATACAAGAAGTCAAACTACAGTTACATTATTAAAAAGTTAAAATACACTTTTAAAAAATCCATACATTACAACAGACAACAACCCATCTGGTGGAGGGTCTGCCACCTGCTTGTCTCTAGGAACATGCTCTTGCTTCATCTTTCATATTACACTGTATTAAACTTTGCCTGTCTCCATGGAATCAAGCAGGTGACACAACCATAATGCAAAAAAAAAAAAAAAAAAAAAAAACAAACATATGTAATTCAATACAAATCTAATGCCATATCGCAGAACATTCCAGGAAAGTTCATAACAGATACACAGTATTCCTTTAAATTAAAACAGTGCTATTATAACCATATATAAAACCTGAGAAATGATACCTAGCACCCTGTATTGTTTAGTTCCCCAGGTTTATGACTCTGTTGTTAAAAATATCTCCAAACAAAGTCATCTTCACAGTCATACTGTCAGCCGTTGTTTTACCTTTTCAATGATGAACAAATGATTTTGTGTCCCACAGACAAGGGCCTTGATCACTCCATTCTCCTGCATTCATCCCTCATTTATGTCCTTCGTCCTCATTAGCAGTTTGTTCATTACGACATGGTGCTGCGGTATCTCATTTGGTCTGAAAGGCTATAACAGCTCCTATTCCCCGCTATGATTCACTGTTCAAACACCCCATAATGACATTTCCAATGGAGAAATTAGACTGCAGTCACTGTCTGGCTTTACCGAAATTATGTCCTTAATTGATGGCATGGAAGATGAGAATGGCTTATTGCCTCAACTCCGCCAATGAGTTTCGACATTGTGGAAGCCTGCATACTTCTCGGAACTGGCAAAGCACACAATTAGTGCTATTTGTTTTGTATGCAAATGTTGTGAAATCCCCTGGTTATGTGCATGGCTTTCCTTAAATGCCACCAAAAACATCAATCAGGCTGCACACTACTGCTGTGAAGTGCTAGAAAGTTTCTCTGCTCAGCCTGAGTGAGAGTGAGTCACAGCTCTATTTTTGGGAGCTAGTATTGTTGTAAACACCATTTTTGAGGAGTCTGGAGACTTTGTTTTCAAACTTCAAATCAGCCTCCCAAACACAGCTGCTCCCACTGTCACTATCCATGGTGCTGAACAGGCTGGTTTAGTAATGTCCACTCAAAGTCTGTTTTCTATGTGTTCTCCTTAAATTGGATAAATCATGCATTGATTTGACCTTCATTGGCTTTTAAACACACTCACTTATTTATTTATTAATTAATTATTATTATTATTATTAATAATAATATAATAATAATAATAATAATAATAAATAATAATAATAATAATAATAATAATAATAATAATAATAAAAAAAAAAAAAAAAGCTTTTCAGCTGCTAACAGAGCTGCAGACTTGGATTTTTGCAGACTGCAAAAATGCTCTCAAAACGAGTCCAGCAATGGACTTAAAAACTGTGACTTCTCAATTTCCAGTCTTTTCCAATTTGGAGAAAATGCAGCTTCATAAACAGGATTAATAAAATATTGTGAATGAAGTGAAATTTGACTTTGAGTTTGGAAACTTTATTTTCAAGCTTCATCTCAGCCTCTTAGCCCAATATCCAGAATGCAGTTGCTCCAAGTGTTGCTGTCTGTGATGCTGCAAGAGCCCATTTACCAATGTCCATATAAAGTCAGTTTTGTTTATTTCTCCTTCAATTGGACTATTTGATTATTTTCATATTTATTGACTCAGAGCACGAAACAAAACTGAAACTAATTAAACACTTTAATAAGTAAATATGTTATTTGTTCATTAATGCCCCATAGAAGTGTAATGACTTCTTTTTAAACATTCCTAGGACATTTGTATTTCATGTTTTATATCAAATAATGCATACATCTAAAAATCACACTTTAAAAGCATACTCCTTTTCTAGCAAAGATTTGCAGTAGAGCTCCCATTGTTAATGAGATCGTGATAGGCATGAACTATCGAATCAGCCTTTTAGTAGATATTTAGTAACACATTTTAGTGCAGAAAATCAAATAACTCCAGGGATGGACTTAAAAGCTGTGCCAGAAACGTCTCCATTTCTAAAAATAACAATCTGAGTATGGGGAAGCTGGCCCGATGTGGTCGAAGTAGGAGGCAGACTCAGAAAAAATTTCAATTAATAAAATGTATTATAGCGCACTGTGGTAATGCATGGACAAAATAATACACATTTACAAAAAATAACTCAACATAAGCAAAAAGCTACACAAATTAAGAAACCGAGGAAACATCCCATGTATACCCGGCAAAACTGATGGTCTCCCCGAAAGACTGGCTTGCCCTGCTTTTATACCATCTCAACCCAGAAGCACCTCCCCCAGGTAAACACCATTTACTTCTCAGGTATGGTAGGTACAACTTAGCAGAATCTCATACTATACTTATTAGGGCCTAAACCCCTTTACCTCAAAAAGAGTTTAAAATAGAACTATAAACACTTAAACATAACACAATACAAAAAGACATTAAAACAAAACATAAAAAGAACTTAACTCAGTTCTTCCCTCCACATGGTCCAGCCCACGACCACTCCCAAAGCTTTAAAAATGGTCGCCATAGGGCATGCCCTCTCTTTGTCTGGACCATGTGGAGACTCAGTTAAGTAGATGGATGTATTGAATTGAATTGACCAAATAAAATATCTTTAAAGTAACGGGTGTGTGTGGTGATTAAATTAAAGATAAATTAACTGAAAAATAAACAACAAAACAAACACGGGATAGTTATGATTAGTTTTAGTAGGATTAGTAGGATATTGACAAAGTACTGGAATTGAACAAATGTGTGCATAAACAAAGCTTAAGATAATATTAAAAGGGACAAACTGTCAAACTTATCATACCGGGAAAAGTTGTGCTATTGTGAAAAGGATAAGACATTGTGAATCAAGCAAAGAACAACTATGGGTATGTTTTGGTTGAGGGGATGTTGTAATATGCTCTAAATGAAAGCACTGAATGTATAAGGTACACAGTTTTATACTGCATTATAAATCCATCATTCATTCACACACTACTTTCTTATATAGGGAAGATGATTGAAGTGTCTTGCCACAAAATGACACAAAAATGACCACTACACCACTGGACCATCTTTGAAGGAAGTGGTAGTTTGGTCTTAAGCTTGGAATAAGATTAGTAGTGCAGTCTGGCTTTTTTAAATTAATTTCTTCAAAGAAAGTATTTTGCATGGTATGTCCTTTTGAGATTTGCCTGGCCCATAGGTGTTATTTGATATGACAGTAGTGTGAAATTTGCCAGAGTCTGAAGCCAGCACAGAACCCAGCACAGAACCCAGCCTATGTCATGATTAATTTCACCATTATAAGCCGTGCTTTATGTTCAAGGTTGTGTTAGCCGGTTAGACGCTGCAGGGCAAACTAGATTGCTTCTTTCAATATGACATTGATTTGTTGTTGATCAGAGTTAATTTCAGTTTAGCGTTAGCAATATAATGTAAGTTTCATAAATACAAAAAAAGTGTCTTCCTTAGCAATGACCCAGATTATTTATGAAAGAGGAGGTATTCTGCGAAATATGTTTTTTCTTTTTTTTCCATGTTACAATGTTGCTCTGTCATCAAAAACACGCCTGAAGAAGTTTCAGATGTCATCCATGCGTCATGTTTCAGTTAGCAATCTGTCCTCGGTTGTAAGGTGTAAGAGTGTGCCCAACCCACACGACAATTCTCCATAAATATACAAAAGCATGATTGTGTTGTGATAATGCTCTAAGGGAACATAGAATAGTTTAGTAATTAGCATGCATAAGGGTTTAAGGAAGATAATATGCTAACAGTTTTATTCCCAAACAAACTGAATGAAAGTGTATTTTGTCAGGAAAAAAAAAAAAATCTTCAAAGAAAAATCCCAGCCTTTGTGGATTTGGGATGAATTTGAATTGTAAAAACTCTGTCTGTACTTAAGGAGATTTTGACTTTTCACAAAATACTCGGTACAATTCATTGGTGTCCACACTGGACAGAGCAGAGCAGTGTAGAGGTAAAAGTATGGTAGCCTGAAGGGGACAGTAACACAAAGTTAACATGAAGAAGCAGAGCAGAGATGTGGAAGTCTCACATCTCCTCAGGGCCAGTCTCAAAAAGACACCTCCTGCTGCTAACACTTTCTACATGTCAGTTTGGAAAAAAGGAGAGAAGAAATATTTGAAAGCATAAGTTTAGTGAACTAGAAAAAAAGTGTTTACAAAAATCTATTCAAGAGAACAAAGATCATTGTTGCCCTAACCATAAGGTTTCACAAATTCACAAGAATCCACCCTGACATACTCCCACTGTAAGGTTTAAATTGGCCCTGCAGCGAGCAGACCAATCACAGAGCAATATTGAGAAAATACAGACTTTTGTTTGTGAAAAACATGAAGAAGGAAATGTGCTTTGTGCATCTGTGGAGGGAAGATGTCTGTGCTTTTCTCTCAACTGGATGTAACAAAAGTTCGATTTTTCGGCTTGTTCTGCTGCTGTGACACATCCATCAATCAGAACAATTCAAAAATTCGTCTGGGTGTTCTTTTCCCGATTGCTTTCAGCAAGAGCCTTTCCAGGCTGATAAATATGTAGTTCAGTTCAGAGTGCTCCACAATTCACACTGGCATAAGCCAGGTTACAAATAACCAACAAATACGGTTAACAGATTGTCTTTGTACTTTTGATTTGACATGTTTCCAAATCTAAACTTAAACAGGGCCCTGTATTAAATCTGATAGTTGGTATTATTTGCATTTTGAGAGTATTATCATTAATACTGCAATATCAGTTGCTGGAATAAGTCCAAACCTAGGCACTGGCTAAATATTATATTCTTTTTTGAAAGGTGTTACTGATGTTCATCAATGCACAAGCCTTGAAGGTTACAAGTTTCAAAAAAGTTCAAAAATATTAAAACAAAAAGTCAATGAGAAGTTTGAGTGTCCAGGAGCATGGGCAGGCTCAATCCATGCTCAGGCCTTTTATGCAGAAACTTTATTTGCAACATAAATACACTGCATGTACTACTCCATCCATCCATCCACCAAATAAATAAATAAATAAAATCAAATCAAATAATACATAAAAAAATAATAAGAAAAAATGTAAAAATACTGTGCTAAATGTTTTTAGGGTATAATTTGTTTTTTTGTTTTTTTTTTCTTACAATGAAATGAGCACAGGAATCATGGTGACATCAGCTGATATTACAATCTAAAATCAAAAAACTGTCGCCAACAACAGATATAACAAATGCATTGAAGATGTGTTCCTTTGACTTTATGTAAATATATCTGACATGAATACAATGCATCTCTTCTGATGTCTAAAGGAACAATATGCACAATAGAACTGTTTCCACGTTAAGTGTATGTTTTCAACAATCACCACACAAAAGGCAAATCTATAGCACTATGTTTGGTCTTGTTTGACTTCTCATACATTCCATGTTTTTGTAATTTTAAGTCTATAGTGCCATAACAAAAAGACAAGAAATGTAAGCAAATACTGTATTTTCCAGACTATACGTTGACGTATAAGTCAAACCAGAAAAACATAGGCACAGAAAAAAATGCGTAATAATGAAGAAAAAAACATATTTAGTCGCACTGGACTATAAGTCGCATTTTTGGGGAAATTTATTTGACAAAATCCGAGACCAAGAACAGACATTTTATTTTTAAAGGCAAGTTACAATAATAAAAATAAAATAGAGAACAACACGCTGAAAAAGCAGTACAGCACACTAATGTAACACATAGACAACGGACTGTCTGGGTATGTTTACATAAGATATTAAGAGTTAATCAGATACGCTACACTAACATAACATATGCGGCTTGTCCACAAACACGAGAGACACAAGAGTTCTTTTCACTGATGTTTGTATATACTTGCAACATTGCATGAGAAAATATACATGCAACTTTGGCCTGCTAGTAAACAAACCAGGGAAGAGAAAATTTTATAATTTAGTTTTCAAGTAGCCTTTTACGCTAATATAAAGTCTGTCGGGTCCGACTTCACATTAGTGTAAAAGGCTAGGAAGTAGTTTTCATGACCTTTAAGTAGACTAATGATAAACTAAATATTTACAATTTTGTTCCAATATCGTGGGAAATGATGAGATTACACTTGCTAGGTGCAATATGTGAACTTGTAAGATGCTGGACAGTCAGTGTGACCAGGGTGTTCTGAAATAAAACATCAGATGCTGCAAACTGAATTAACAGGAGTGCAGGTCACAAACCAAGTGCCAAAAGCACAGAGTATTTTCTTACCATAACAGAACAGTTGAAGAAACGGTGTCCCCAGTGCGGGACTCTTACAGTATCTCACAGTCAAAGTGTTAGTGTGCTTAATAATATCGGCATAGTCTGCGGCGTCCGTGCGCAAAGTTGAAACCAAGCACATAATATGAACCAAACTCTGCCAAAAAACTCCTCCTTGGTCCAGGTAAAAGGTTATTTCCCAAGTAAATGTGGTGTAAATATATCCATATGGAGTGCGTGTGGGTAAAGATGCAGCCAAATGAGCCCATGTAAAGCGCCATAATCATCCTCCTATGCTCAGGAAACCACAGAGTGAAATCTTAAAGTTATCAAAACAACAGCATGTGCTCTGCAGCGCTTGCCAAAAGTGAAACTTAAGTGTCTCCACGTTAGCTCCAGCTGGCAAATAGTAGGATATTAAGAGCCTCATCATAATGTCATAGTTATTGAATTTATGATTTCATATTGTTACAGCTCCCTTCAAAGGATAGTTCTAAATTCCATCGATTTATTGTCTACCCCCAAGACCAAACTGAGAGTTTCACCCCTGGTTCCAAATGAAAATTGGTCACTCTTATGGTCTTATTAAATGAAGGGGAAATAAATAAGGGGAAATTAAATATGAAATGTATAAAAGAAAACGAGTCAAGTAAATTTTCTTACAGGTATTACAAACACATACGTAACACATACGTAAACACGTACATGAAGCATACACAGCAAACTGAATAGGTGGCTGATATGTTACCATAAGACATTAACAGTTAATCAGAGAATTAAAGCATAAAAAACAAGCTAAGAAGTTTACTCCCAATCTCATTCTAAATCACTAATAAGTTTACTCTCAATCTCACTCCAATCTGGATGGAAAACCTGGAACAGTCTTCCTGAAGATGTGAGACAGGCCTCTACTTTGACAATATTTAAATGCAGGCTCAAAATGGTTCTATTTAGCTGTGCATATGACTGAAAGGTTTTTATTCTGCACTCTTCTGTTTTAATAGTAATTTTATGATGATTATTTGTGATTATTCATATTTTGATTTGTGTGATTTTAATGTCTTTCTTATTCTGTAAATCACTTTAAATTACTTTGTGTACAAATTGTGCTATACAAATAAACTTGCCTTGCCTGTGTTTACCATATGTAGCACAGCAGGATATGGTATTACAGGGATATATTTTATTGATCTTATGATGACTTAAAGTCCTTTCAACTGACAACAATCAGGTCTTTGGACTAGACCAGGATGAAACCAAAGTCTAAACTAGGTTGAAATGTCTAACCTTGTATTTACACGTTATAAGTAAAAAATAAATAAATACATAAATAATAATAATAATAATAATAATAATAATAATAATAATAATAATAATAATAATAATAATAATAATAATAATAATAATAATAATAATAATAATAATAAATTAATTAACCAATAATAATAATAATAATAATAATAATAATAATAATAATAATAATAATAAATAAAATGTTGATTGAATGTTCTTGAATGCCTCCCTACCTCATGTTTGCAGTACGTCGCATAGTGGGAGATGGTGTTTGTGTACAGGTATCCTGTGAATTTTTGCGAGTGGATTTACCTATTGTGTGCCATAATCTTGTGTTTTGCAGATAGTATGTAGCAAAGCCCCTCAGTACCCACAAAGTGAAAAAAACAAACAAACAAAAAGTCCTTTGAACCTATTACGCAGCCTGATTCTCTTATCATAACCAACCTTGCAGAGTCGCTAATTTGAGATGTGCCAAAATTGGCTGGCTGTGAACACAACGCAGTCTTTTTTCTTGTATTACCTGTGGTGTTTTGCTGTTGTGTAAATGAAGGAGGAGGGAAGAGACCCTTTCAAAGACATCTCTCAGAAGGGAAGTACTATACCAAACTGAAATCAGACAGAGCAGTGGGCAGGGTGGGATTTGGACCAGAATGATATAAACTAGAATCACAAAAGCTTCATTGCGTACTCCAGTTCACGCCTTTGCTCAGAGATGCCTGTTCATTTGTCAGCTCCCTCCTCAGTACATGATAATACAGCCTCTGCAGTCACAGGCTGACCTGGTTCAGTGCAGTGAATACCAATAGAAGCTTGCTATGCATTGCCACTACTACTACTACAAGTGTAAGATAAAAGACAGAACAGTGCATTGCTGGGTTTCAGGTGATGCCGCACTCTAAAGGCCAATAATATTTAATACAGATGGGAGTAGCTAAAATGAGTATTGTTTATTGTTCATATGCAGTTTTTGTTGTAATACAGAGTTCTTGGATCTAGTCAAAAACAGAAATGATCAGGTTCAACATTTGTAAATTTATATTATAATATATTTAATGGTTAAGTACAATGTAGGCAATAGGAAAAAATGGCTCTTGCTCCCATCTGGGATTGTGACATCACTATATTCAAGAATTGGAAAACCACCATTAGAGGTTACGCACTGATAATAATTTTATTCAAAAAATGCTCTTCAACATTCCGACTGAGTGGCAGAACTACGAACAGCATAACAGACAAGAATAATTTCTCTGCTGTTGTTGATGTTTAGCTAGCTTGTTAGCTAAAGATAGGGGGAGATAAAGGACACTTCATCTCATCCCACAACAATTAATCTCAACACACAGACTCAGAAACATGCTATTTAAAGAGAGAAAGGTTCAGTTCACTGTGTCTGATCACAAAGTCTGTGATAAATGTGAGTGTATCTGCAGTGTCTCAGTTGTGTAACTGTTGAGTGGTTTTCTACTACACTGTATAATTGATTTTCTTGTTTTAGATGTCAGGTACAAACGCAACATTTAGCAGAGTTGCAAACTTTTACATTTCTTATTAATAGCAGCTCTTTTACATTTTAGATTTGTTAAAAGTTACCATTAACTGTATATATAAAAAGCCATTTACTCCAATTGACTTTCTATTGAAAAACTGGCTCATCATTTTGGTCTTAAAATGTTGGCATTAACACACTCTAATCCTGGTATTTCCATTTCACTTTTGTGTCCGTGAATCAAGATATGGACATTAATAAAAGACCCTTCTTTCACCAAGGTCACTCCTGCTAGCGTTAGCAACAGGTTTGATTGAGAGCGTTGCTAAGCGCTTGCTCCTTGCTAAACCAGCGGTGCAGGTGAGGAGGTGAGTTCAAGGGCCTCACTCCAGATTGTCTCTTTGGTTACTTATTACACACCATTGACACTAATATAATGTTGCCATTCATTCTAAAAAAAATCATAATGTTGCTATATCATTTGCCTAAACCTAGGAAGTGTTCTAGAATTTTGACTGTTTTGAAAGAAAATTTACAAATCTTGACCATATTGTTATTTGTTAGAGATAGGCTCTACAGATTTGCCGTATTAATCTTATTGCTTAATATCCTTCAACAAAAATCACATCTTTGGGGTTGTATAATGACACCACTTTTGCATATCTGTGTAATCCCTCAGTTAGTCTGATGGGATCAGTCTGATCCATAGATCCACAGCTCAGAACTGAAGAAGCAGCTTGGATGAGCAGCGAAACGTCTTCACTCCTACAATGATTTGGCCACTTGACAGATTTAAACTTTGTCTTTTGCTGTGATACTTGTGCATACTTTCACCTACTTAAAATTTTAACTTGGAACCCCAAACTGGCATGCTGATAGGTGAATGTGCTAACAAATGTGACCACACATAAACTACAACTACAGAGATGCAATTAAATGAAAGGTGTATTCATGCTTGTACACATGTGCCATATCATAGAGTCTTAAATGCAACAAAATCAGAGCTAGACTAGGACTAAACCATTATCAGGTCTAAAAATTCAAACCAGGACAACGTGTATCCAGTGTTTTACACATAAGTATATAATGACACTAGGTAAAAGAAGAAAGGATCCAAGATCCTCCTTCTTCATCAGGGCATGTACAATTCACAGGTGCAGGTGAACCACCACGTTCCAAATAGCAAGTGATGATGGGTGTGCTTCAAACTCCATCAACTCTGGTTTCCATTCATTTTTTTACTGAAAAACTGTTGCCTCTCTCTCTCTGCTGTCAGGGTCATCATTTTGGTCTTAAAACGTATTAGCCCGCTCTACATGACCCTGGTGTTTTTATGTGGTTATTTTGTCCTTAAATCAAGATGAACATAAATAACAGACCGATAAATGTATCGCATAATATGATCATAGCAATCTGAACCACAGTATAAGTACAGATCACAGTATAAACAATAACCTATCGACAGTCTGCTGCATGTTCACATCACAACTCTAGGTAAAACATTTTCAGCTATAATGATATTTGGTGATGTCAAACTTTGTATTTTCAAAGCAAAAGTCTGAAAAACAAGTCATTACATTGTTCACATACATTGACCTCAAAACCAGGACATCCACACTGCACTGTTGCCTTGAATACTGTGGACCACCCGGTTTAGCTATGCACAGACTAGTCTAATCCTTTTAGGGACCCAGAATCTCCTCTCTCTTCTCCACACTAATGTTACCGTCCTGCACATGTTGTTTGCTAAATTACACGGTGTGCAGTTAGCTAAGCAGGCCCCCAGTGCCCCTGACGGCTAAAGCTAAGCAGCTAGCGTCACATCACGGGGAATACCACACACCATTTATTGTTGTTTATGGCATGCCATCAAACACTAGGGCTAACACAATAGTAACAAAGGATAGCTATTGTCCATCTATCAAGGGTATACAGCTTGTTAACAATAAGTGTATTCATTTACATTATAACTGAACCTATTTCATTCCCTCTTGCTGTTATACATATATGACCATGGCCAAAGCACAGCACATTCACAGCACCCATGGGTGACATGAGATGGTGACATTAGAGTGCTCCTGCAAACCATTGATATGGATAATCTTTTTATGTGTGCACTGGAGAGTTGGGGTTGTGAAGGTTTGGGGAGGCATTATTCTCACAGTGTAATGGTTCATATGTTGTCTGCCTTACATGATATTCTTTCGACATGTGGTTCAGATAGATGGAAGCTTTCAAGGACAAACTGACATCACATACTGAAATGTTAAACCCAGGCAGTGACTTCATATATACAATACTATTCAGGGTTTCAGAATGATGAAAATTTAGGACACCTTTTTGTTTTCTTGTAACTGTGTTGTTGTTAAAGGCATATTAGAGGATTCTGATGGAAGTTATTGAGGTGTGTGAAAAGAGCGCATGTGCCCAACTGTCCCACCAGCCCCCACCTTCATGACTTCACTCCCTGCTCCACTCATACACATGCACTATATATATATATATATATATATATATATATATATATATATATATATATACTATATATATATATATATATATATATATATATATATATATATATATATATATATATATATATATATGTGTATATAGATATATATATATATATATATATATATATATATATATATATATATTAGATATTATATATATAGTTATATATATTTGTATAGACAGAGAAGCTTAGCTGTAAGCTAGTTAGTAAATGTAGTATGTAGCTCCTTTTGTGCTATTTTCTGATCCTGTTTTATTTTCTGCATGAATTAGTGATTTGAAGAGGAGTCTTGTGGGTGCTGACACAGAGTTTATGTGCAAATATCTATGCGTAATTCATTGACCAGTTTGCAACATACGTGTAGTTAGAGCCAGAGCACAGCAAGGGTCCAACGCCAGGAAATCCAGTCCCAGGAACAGATGCCGTTTGCTTATCTGTCACCGATGCAGATGCTTACAATGTTTCAAACAAATTCTGTTATTGTACTAGACTAACAGTAAATATTGTTGATATATTGCCATTTTTTGTTAGAAAGTGCATATTTAGGGATATTGTTTTTTGTCAAGTTTCCAGCCCCAGACTACAATACTCCTCTAGAACTGAAGGGCACTCGCTATTTTTGCTTTTAGCACAGTACTACAATTACATTTATACAGTATGCGAATCACCAAATTGATTACTGGATCAGATGGTTCTGATGAACATTGTACAGGTCAAAGGTAAAGTATTGTCTCACTATGATATTGTTTGTACAGGCAACTGTCTTTTGACCTGGATCCCACTGCAACTGGTTCCCCTAAAGCTAACTGGCAGAGCCCTCTCATCCACAGGCACTCAACTGGACATCGTCCCATCGTGTGGAAAACTTATTTCAACATGTCAAATCAAACTTGAATGAGTTACACCTCAATATCATCTTTTTAAAACACATGTTTGCAATGTAAAACAATACAAGCTTTCACCCAAATGTATGTAAACATTTATTAGCATTTGGCCCATTACAGAACATTCACATAATTGAAATCTCTAGTCCATCCAAATGTACCTTCTAAAGTATTCAACTAAACAGACATTGTAGGTACCCTGAATTACCCTGAATTTTAGCTGCAGCAGTTACTGTAGCATTGGGTGGTTTGTCAATAGCTCAAGCTGTGTGTTCATCTCTCTCCATCAGTGTCATCATAGCAGCGGACAAGACTGGTCCAAACCAGGAAGATCTCTCAGCAGCACACAGAAGAGCAGTTTGGGCTTCACAGAAAAGTACATTTAGCTGTAGAAAATCTACTACAACACACTGGGGTGTAACCAGTGAATGCCTGGAGCAATTGGTTGCTAAGCCCTTTGGTGTTCACATTTTATTCTCCTCCAGCCCACGTCAGCAGCATGTGATGGAGTTTAATCTACAGGTGCTGTTGCACACAAAAGATAAATTATCTATACATTTCACCATGTCACAGAACAATAACAAGCACAACTGTAATTAACAAAACATGTGAGGATATAAAAAAAAAAAAATAAGAAAATCATTTATCCATAATGTTTCATTGCAGCAGTATCAGCCTAAGGGAGTAGTAACAACAAACAATACCTGATCTCTGTGGAAACCCAAATAAAAGAACATTCAAATCAGCAAGACACACAAAGGTAGTAAAATGTGACTCCATAATAAAATATAACATATTATATTTTGTCCACAATGATCTAAGAACCTCAATAACACAATCAATACATTTTACCAATATTTAGCAGCACAATAAAACTGTTGATTATAACCCATCAGAAAGCAGCTTAAGACACAGGCTGGGGTCCACGGACTGTATGGGCTTTAGGAGATATTGTGACTACAAGAACACAAAGATCAACATTATACCCGCATTTGTTTACCAGAGTAACTGTACTATCAGAGTAATGTCCCGTTGTGTTAATATTGACGTGATCCTGTCGGTAATCAAGTCAGCAGTAATACACCGATGATAAACACTATAATGCATTACAATAGGATAATTAGCTAGTCCTGTTTGGTGTCTATGTTAGCTACTAAACATAGTTATATTTGAAAAGCTTTGAAAGGTGACAGTCAATTGGCCACATGTGAGTACTTTCAAAGCAGTGTCAGATAAAAGTGACTATTCCAATCCCATTTCGGACAGAAGTTGACTGACGGCATTGCATTTTCAATGGAGACGTTTCATGCACAAATGTGAGGTACAAACTCTGCAAAATATCACCTGGTTTACAATCTACATTGCTGGGAACAGACATTTTAGCAGCCAAATCAATGACTTGTTAAAACAAATTAGTCAAATTTACCTGTTCAGTGAAAGCTTTGAAAAGATTTCAAAAAAATTTGAATTAGTTTATCTCTTTTGTGACATATGTCCTCTTCTCATCCTTTGACCTTTTTCCATTTTTGAAGTTTGTGGCCAGTCTGGAGCAGAGCTGCGCAGGGAGCTAATGCAGTTAGACTACACAAACAAGCATTCAACTTGGGGAGCGAGCACTACCACGCACAGCGTGAAGTAGGAGTTATTGACATGTGACAAAGCCAATAATTGACTTGTTCCACCCAAAATTCACAGTCAGCGATTGGCCTCAGAAGTCCTCTATTCCACCCTTAATGTATGTGGTTTGTATTTTTTGTGTATGTGGTACGTGGTTGCTACGCTGGCAAGTTGACATGAAGGTTCTGTTCCGTCAGTTTACTAAATATTGTGTGTTAAATACATTAACATACTGCTAAAAAAATTAAAGTAAAAAAATCCAACAAGTATATTTTTTTCAGATGACATCACACCATTCTGTAGACCAATACTTTGTCATTACTACTACTTACTACTACTACTACTACTACTACTACTACTACTATAACTACTACTACTATACTACTATGATGATGATGATGATGATGAAATAATAATAGTAATAAAGACAATAATGCCTAGTCTTATACAGAGCTTTTCCAGACAATCAAAAGGCTGTCAATCTGTGCCATTGGCCCTCCGACTATCACCAACATTTATGCACACACCACTTTAGCATAGTGGATGAAGTGCTTTGCCTAAGGACACAGGCGCCTCACTGTGGCACTTGGAATTCCAGCAGTCTCCCATCCCAATACTAACCAGCCTTTAAGCCTGGCCTAGCTTAGGTTTAAGATCTGATAAAATATCAGGCTTGGACAGGGAGATTTGGTCACATTTGACATGGGGACAGGTAAAATTACTATTGCTAAAATGCAGTTCTTGGTCACTAATAGAAATGATCACGTTCAAACTTCTTCTTTTTTTTTTTTTTGACTTTTGAGATATTTCTTATGAGAATACAATGCAAGTAATGAGAAAAATGTCTCTTACCCACTATCTGAGAGAATGACAACAATCACATTCTGAAAAAAAAAAAAAAAAAAAACAACAACAAAAAAAAAACACCAATACACATTCTACACAGCTTACTTCAGGTCACCACAATTGCCTGGGCAGTGTGACAGAGACACAGCTGCCAATCTGCTCCAATAGCCCTGCTAATCACCTCTCACCATAGACACACTCAGATAGAGAGTGAGCAATCATGCCCAAGGACAACAAAAGCAGTAGGCAATGACTGTCAATCAGCAACATTTATAGGCAATTAAGCCCTTACATTAATATACACAAATGTATAGTGAGGAAATAACTTTGGACCACTGCAAACTATTTAAAATGAACTAGTAGTAAATTTAACATCAAAACTACAACAAAAACTCAAACTGTTCACAAAATGATGCATACTTGGAAAGACATATCTCGCTGTTGAAATTTGTTCTGATCGGACATTTTTTATAGTACTTTTGGCTGATCTCTTGTTCAGGGCACTCCTCCATGACATGACATCACATCAGTAAGCTAATATAGTTGTGCCTGCTTTTTTTTTGTGTGTGTGCTGTGTTCACACATTTGGGTTGATCCTTTTTGAGTCCTGATTTAGACTTGGTTTGGCCCCTGCACTAGTCCTGATATAGTTCATGTTTAGTCTGTTAGTGTCTAGTTCAAAGTGAAAAAAAAACAAAAAAAAACTATTCAAAAACTAAAACAGTGCATAATTTTACCTGAGAAAAAAAAAAAAACACGTAGCAGGTAGCCTCAGTTGTTCTCTATACCTGTAATTGAATAAATACAAATGTGTTACGTTAGCGTGCTGTTCTGCTATTCAGCCTGTTGTTCTCTATGTTATTGTTATTAATATAACTTGTGTATTTAAAGATAAAATGTCTGTTCTTTTTTCTGGAAAAAAAAACCAAAACAAAACATTTTGCAAATTATACTCCAGAGCGACATATAGTCCAGAAAATATGGTATGCTATTATCTTATACTTATAGATGTACTATCTATTTTTTCTGATGCAGGAATCATCAACTTTTTGTCTCCATGGAAATGTTATTGATTTGCCTGGTAGCCTGGTATGTGTATTATCTATATATATATATATATATATATATATATATATATATATATATAATATATATATATATATATATATATATATATATATATATATATATATTATATATATAATTTTTTTTTGTTTTTTTTTTTTTTTGAGAAGGAGGGTCAAATGACAGGGGATACCTGAGGTGAAAATGATTATACATGAATCACTGATTGACCAATCACATGATCAATAATGGGAGCACGCAACCAAGACATTTGTTCAAACAAAGGGACTGCTAAAGCTTAAAGCTTAAGCTGAGTGCAAAAGTGACACAGGATGTTAATGTACTCATAATAATTTCATGGCAATTTATGTAGTACTTTAAACGTGTTTTTTCTTTAAATATTGATGTGGCCATATAATGGGCAAAAGGGAGGAAATGGTGGTAGAAATTGTAGTCAATATACACTGCAAGAAGTCTTAAAAGCCATACTAGTTAAATCCCTTAGCCTAACAGGAGGCTATAGGTAACTTTGTGTTTTCCATTTAGAACAGAATCAGAATCTTTAATGGCCACACAAATAAAATTGGTGGAATTTGCTTCCGGTACAGCATTGCAACAGCATCACATCTGTGTCAGACATACAGCACATAGAGACAACAACAGCACATAGAAGACAACAACAGCACATAGAAGACAACACAGTAACATCAGGACATACATGACAGAGAGGATTTACATGTCTGCTGTTTTATTTCACATGTCTGTTGTTTGATCATCCTTACCTGTGCTCAGATACTAATGTAAAGGTATTACCTCTCTGAATTAAGAAGGTCAAATGGCCAGCCAGACTGGCCTAAGTGCAAATTGTACTTGGGCTTGGACCTCAGACAGTATTTAAGTGTGTTATCCCATTGCTCTAGGCCCACTGCAACAGAAACTCTGTCAGTCAGAGGTGGGGCCATTTGCTTACTTGTGCAAACATAATAAACCGCCATAGACAGCCTTCTTGTATATTCTGGTATTACTTTACAGATAATTTCCAAGACAGTACACTATACCAAGTCTGATCATTTCCACTGCTGATTTGTCATCACTACAAAGCATGCCTTGCTAAATAGAGCCATTTGTTTTAGCCTAATTTCTTCACAGCTGCTTGAAACTGTTAACCCTGAGAAAAGAACATACAAAGAATTGACAATACATTTACAGTAATAACATATTGCTGAAAACTCAGCCAGTCTAATGGAACCAAATAACGAAACTGCAACTTAACCTGCACCGTCTCAATACAGCAATTATTTGCCATCTGCTATTTGTGCTCCTACAATAATTAGATCTGCACGTGGTGTTATCACTGGTTCCATGGGTAGATAGATACTGTATGTCTAAAGCCAAATTGAAGAGCATTCAAGGCAAAGCAAAATCTCCATGGAGATGAGAGGGCTCTTGACCCCCCCTTTAGAAAGTAATAAAACAATAAAAACATTTTTTTTTAAGCAACAAACAAAAAGTACTGCACCTTTAAATACCAAAAACAGTGCATTTTTGGTGGCTCTTATATAACTGGAGTAAGATGACCAGGCAAGCACATAGCCAGAAACATGTTTAAATTGCATTATGAGATACTTATGGGGAGAGCTCCAAGCTGCAGGGTCAGAGAGCTTTGAATGTTTTAAACCCATGTAGTAAGAGCAGCATATGCACAGTAAATGGGCCCTGACTATCCTTTCTATAGCACAGGAGTCCAGATGGGAGCTGCTATCTCCGCTCTGCATGTTAAAGCAAGAGTGGTCCCCAACCACCGTGCCGGGGACGGTTTACCGGTCCGTGACGCATTTGCTACCGTGCCGCACAAAAAAGTAAATAATTTATCACACCCGACCGCATTTTTCTCCGAAGTGACTTTTTGTTTTTTTGCCTCCTCTACAACCTGGAAAACAAAGAGGTTCATAAGTCGAAAAGTGATGTAACAGATAATGAAAATTGCGTGATAGGTAAATCATCACATAATCCGTTTGAATTTAACGACGAGTTTATTATATCTGGCTAGCAGATGTGTGTCCGCCGCGACGTAAGTCATAGAGCGGTCAGGGCACAAGGGAGCAGGGAGAAGCGAGCGGAGACCTGTGTGAGTCTTAGCACAAACAACAGAATCTAAGGAAAACAGCTCTGTGTGAAATATTACGAGTTTCTTGACCATTGACTCCATAGTCCTGAAATGTTTTAAATGTCATGAAAATAACACTTTATAAATGTATTTGGCGTATCTGAATCCCTTGAAGCTCCTCTGTGCTTT